>CAUYQU010016410.1:0-76905 GCA_963574635.1 Cheracebus regulus | reverse complement strand
TTTGGGTGTTCTCAGCCTTTTTGCACTGGTTTCTTCCCATTTTTGTGGATTTATCCACCTGTCGTCTTTGTAATTGCCGACTTTCAGATTGGGTCTCTGAGTGGACGTCCGGCTTGTTGGTGATGAAGTTTTTTCTGTTTCTCAGTTTTCCTTCGGGGGGCGCCCATTCCCCACAGAGCTGGGCCTTCCCGGGTTCAGTTGTGCTTGTTCTCAGTCCTCAGCGCTTCCAATTGCTGTTCTCCTTGTGGGGATGGGACCAGCCGAGCCTGACTAAAAGGGCAACCAGTCCCGTACACTCTGCACCGAGAAGCGCCGCGCCGGCCAAAAGAGTCGCGCTGGCAACCCGTGTGTCTCCTTTGCCGGGAATCTCCCAGTCTGTGGGCATCAAAAATTCGTCTGCAATTGCGGCATCCACTCGCTCTCTGTGCTTTCACTGGGAGCTGTAATCCTGAGCTGCTGCTGCATGGCCATCTTGGATTTCTCTCCGGCCAGTGATGAAGTTTTTCTGGTTCTTAGTTTTCCTTTGGCGGACGCCCGTTCCCCACAGAGCCGGACCTTCCTGGGTTCGCTGTGCTTGCTGTGAAACTCTCAGTCCTCAGCACTTCCAATTGCTGTTTTCCTTGTGGGGATGGGACCAGCCGAGCCCGTCCGTCCTGTATACTCTGCACCAGGAAGCGCCGCACTGGGGCGCCGGCAAAACAGCCGCGCCGGCCAAAAGAGTCGTGCTGGCGACCCGTGTGGCTCCTCTGCCGGGAATCTCCCGGTCTGTGGGCAACAAAAATTCGTCGGAAAGTGCGGCATCCACTCGTTCTCTGCGCTTTCACTGGGAGCTACATTCCTGAGCTGTTGCTAATCGACCATCTTGGATCTCTCCTCGGAAGACTTTTATGTAGAACTAAAAAAATGTTGAGAAATATAAAACAGCATCTAAGTGAGTGGAGGGTAAATGAGCGGCACAAATGGAGAAAATTCTGTAGAAATGTTAATTCTCTCATGATTGTTTTAATTTTAATATTGTTGCATCCAGAATTCCACCAGATTTCATAATGGACATATACGAATATACACTTGAAATGTGTACCTGTATATATATGTATATATGTGTGTGTGTGTGTGTGTGTGTGTGTGTATAGTTTCATACACATATTCCTATATATATTCATATATATATATATATGAAAAATACGGGGCAAAACTATTTTTTAAACCACAAACATTTTCATAGCACCTAAAAAATGCTAGGTGCTTTGCTATGTATTTTAAATACAGCTCTTTTGATTCTGTAAAACTCTAGGAGATAATATCATCTCCCTTTAGAAAGACTGATTGGTTAAGCAACTTTGGGCAAGATCACAAAATCAGTGTCAAAGAGAGTCTGAATTCACATTGTTTCCCTAAGAAACAAACTAAAACACACAACCTAACAACATGGTAAATACAAAGAATGGAACGTTCATTTTGCAATGTATGGATACTTAGTAAAATGCTATACAGAAGAAGCATCCTAGTGGTGGAATAGAAAAACAGACCAATTGAATACAAATGAAAACTGAGAAAGAGACCCACTTATACACAGGCAACCTGCCTGGCATGAATACTGAAGTGTGTGTTGGGGTTGAAGGAGGCGCTATTCACCAATTGTCAGGGAAAACTATCATTGCAAATACATATTTGATTGGCTCTCTACTTTACAATGTAGAGAAAAATGAAGTCTAAGTAGATTGAAGGTCTCAATATAAACATAATTCTAATGATTTTGAGGTAAAAGTAGGAAAACATCTTTGTGACATTTAAGGAAGAAGAATCTTTTTTTTGTTTGTTTAGGCAAATCTTAAAAAGCAAATTCCATGGAAAAAATAAGTTTGTTAAATTTGATTTCTTTATAAATCAAAACTTCTCTATGAAAATACAGGCATCACAGGACAACTGAATAAAATCACATACTAGGAAAAGATGCCTACAGTTTATATAAGAAAGAAAAAGTTATGATATAGAATATATTTAACTCCTACAAATATATGGGTGGGGGAAACTATCGATGAACAGGTAAATAGATGAAAAATAAATTCACGAAATACGAAACAAAATATCTAGTAAATTCATAAAAGATGGTCAGCTTCATTAGCAACCAGAGAAGTACAAATAATCCCATAATGAAAAACAATTTAGTACCCAACATACAGGCACAGGTGATTAAGTCTGATAAAAACACTTGGGCATAAATAGAGAAAATAGGGTTGTACATTGTTTGAGGGAGTATAAATTGGTACAATAACTTTGGACAGAAATTTGGCAATACCTGGCTAAAGCTGAAATGCATATATTCTAAATCAGTCATTCTTCAGGCTAATTGTAGACCCTGGAGAATAATCTCATGCATGTTCACTGATTTACATATACATTTTTTTTGTAGCAGTGCTTAAAGTAGTGGGAAAGTGGAAACATATAACTGTCACTTAGAATGTGAATACATAATTACCTGGTTTATTTAACTGTCACTTGGTGAATACATAATTACCTCGTTTATTTAACTGTCACTTGGTGAATACATAATTACCTGGCTTATTCTTACAGTGGCATATCATACAGCAGCTAAAATGAGTGAACTGAGTCGATATTTACATATCTAAGTCTCAGAAATGTGAAGTTTAGTGAGGAAAACAAAGTTGCAAAATAATATAACAGGGTAACAAAATGTATACAAACGTTTTGAAACTACTGCTGTGTATTAGCTGTGGATACTTATCTGTGTTTTAGAAGTACAGAAACAAATAAAGGAGAGGTGAAAATATAATTTGAAATAGTAGTGATTTGGGGCATGATGAGGAATGAAAAGATCAAGTGAAGCTTTAATTGTATATTTTCAGGTTTATTTGTTAGAAGGCATAAAGACAGAGAAACACAGATGGACAGAAAGACTGTGTTCACGCACATGAGAAAGAAATGACACAAACTGTTGGCAAGTGTTCAATCTTAGTGGGTGACACAGAAGCATGTCTGATATTATTTTCTGCGTTTTTGGCATGGTTACAATGCGTGAGCAATTGTAAAAAAAAGTGAAAGGTTTATATCCATATAGTCCAGAATAACATAAGTACATTAGATAAAACATAAACTTGTATGTGCATGTAGTGTAGAAACATGTGCAGTAGAATATACACACTGGCGCTGATGATTCAGTTTCCCTTATAAGGAAGAACACACTTCCTAGATTATTTTGATGTACATTTAATTTAAAATAATAATCCACTATGATAGTAATTGCAAAGATCTTTGAGTGTTCGTGTAGTAGTTTCAACACATGCAATTGCTACTGTCATTTCTATTTTGTGCCTAAGAATTATTTTTTGAAAACTGGATAAAGAAATATGAAATCCAGATGTGTGTAATGAATATATTGTTTCATATAATAACCATGGTCTGCAAAAATCATATTCAGAATTTAACAAAAATGCCACTGGATGTTATTGAAATGTGCTGAGTTTATTTTAAGTTCACTGAAAGAGTCAAAGAAAGTACCTACTTAAATATCGAGTATTAAGTATGCATTACATATATGTATAAATGAGAACGAGAAGGGCAGGATGGGAGAGAGGAAGAAATTTATTTTTTAAAAAGGTGAATATAATGAATTGTATTTTTAAAAGAATATCTTCTAATGTATCCCACAGTTGTCAGGTGCTAAGAACAGTCTTCAGTCTTCTCAACAATGTTGAGAGACCATGAATTTCAAGAGGCAGAAGGCACTGAGCCAAGAGCCGCTGCTGAAAGTGCCATCGGTACCCCGAGCTGCACGGGAGAGGCCAGGGCAGGAGACAGCCCAGGGTTTATGTCCGTGGCGAGTGAGTTCAGAGCCACCATCCCCCATAGCAATTACGTATGAGACACCTGAAAAGTGACATCTAGAGTGGATCAGCAACACGGGAAATGAAAATGGAGACGTTGGAGAAGCTTGCTTCTCTTAGCCTTGGCTCTGAGTGGCTCTGAGTGGCACAGAGGAAAACCCGGTGACCTCGAGCTGGACCTCAGTTGCGGGAGGAGCTAGAAATCACATCGTGTGTGGCTAAACAGAAAATGCAATGCGATGTGGTTCTGGGTCACAGCTATGTATATAGCATAAACACCTCAAAACAGCAGTCACAGAGTCTGTCCTGAGGGAAGCAACTTCAAGCTACATAAAGCGATGCAAAGTATCAGTCATCCGAAAACTGAGAATATTTTAGATTTGTGATATAAATATACCAAAGTCAGATCAGAAGGTACAAAAAAATGTGGATGCTAAAAATGTGGGCAAGGTCAGGCGCGGTGGCTCATGCCTGTAATCCCAGGACTTCAGGAGGTCAAGGTGGGTGGATCACTTGAGGTCAGAAGTTTAAGACCAGCCTGGCCACATGGTGAAACCCTGTCCCTACTAAAAATACAAAAAAAAAAAAAAAAATAGTTGGGTGTGATGGCACACACCTGTAGTCTCAGCTACTCGAAAGGCTGAGGTGGGAGAACCGCTTGAACCTGGGAGGCGGAGGTTGCAGTGAACCGCGATCAGGCCATTACACTCGGAGAGCGAGACTCTGACTCAAAAAATAAAAATAAATAAATAAAATTAAAGTGTGGGCAAAGAATGGGATGCTTCTGAAATGATCAAACAGACTTGAACAAGAACTTAGAAACATTTTACAAATAAGGGAAACCTCTGAGTTTAAAAGTGGACTGTATCAATTCACTTTAAAACCAAGTATATGTATAAATTTAAGCAAAGTTAGTGAACTGGTGACTATATCTGAAGAAAAACTCCCAGAGTGTAGGCCATAAAAACGAAGAGGCAGAAATTGTAAAACCAAGACTCAGAGACATGCATACTAGACTGAGAATGTTTAACATATGTCAAATTGGACATCAAAAGGAGGGAATCAAGACTGTGAGTAAGCTGCGAGATTCAAAGACACAACTGCAAAACATTTTTGAAATGCAAATTCAGCGAGCCTGATGAACTATCTATAAAACCTCACAGTAAGACCAGCGAGCACCAAAGCCTGTGACAGCATGTAACACTGCAGAATATCCTAAAAGACCAGTAGCCGGCAGAGGACTGGCAATGAGCCAGGAAGAAGACCTCTCATCAACGACAGCCAAGGCCAGAATGCAGTGGAATCTTCTCTTCAAAATGCTGAAAAAAGAAAACCATTAACTTAGAGTTTTATACTCAAGACTCAGAACAAAGTAAATGCATTGTCCTTCAAACACAAACTGAGTTTTCCACCAACACAACCTCACTAAAGAATATTTCAGGAAAACGCAAAATGACTCCAAATATGAACGCAGGAAGAAGTTAAGAATGTATGTAAATTATTTAAAAATGCATTGGTAGTATAACAGCAACACAATCATGTCTAATTCATGCTGTTACGATGATAAAACCAAACTATTTGAAAATATATAACTTGACAACAGTGATCACAGTTAAAGTAACTTAAGTTTCTCATCTTATTTAAGGGTGTGATACTAATTATGATTACATCTGAATTTCATTAAGTAAAATGCACATGTTAAAATTTCTGTGGTGCCTTTAAACAAATAGAATGTATGACTTCTAAAATATTAGAGGAAAAGTGGCACCAGGTTGAGAAACAAACTCAACCAATTCATACAATGGCTGGATAAAGTAAAATGTAGAAAAATCCATCAGGAGATGGCAGAAATAAATCTAAATATACATACAGTAACTACAATAAAGAGAAAATAATGAGCTCATTCAGTTAAAAACAAAGATTGTCAGGCTGGATTTAAAATTTACAGCCATATGCTCTTTAAAAATAGACACATCTAAAATAAATTAGAAGAATATGCGTCTTACAGAAAACAGAAACCTATGTAGTTAGGAAGTAATAAGAATATAAATAAGCAGACAAACAATTGGGCATTAAAAATTATTCCGACAAAATGCTATCTCAAGAAAAAAATAAAAGCATAGATAATCCAGAATCATTGAAAAATTATCTGTCAGTCACAATATTTGCACTAAAAAATAACAATCTGAGGGAGTTTTGCAAAGTCTACCCAACAAATAGCAAATATAATTTCTCTTACAGAAATCTTTCCAGAAGATAAAAAGAAGGAAAATATTTTCTAAATATTTTATAGGCAAATTATGCTTTATCATCACAGAATAAATAATTATAAAATAAATAAATATAAGGAAGAGAAATTTATGTCTAATCTCACCAACATATCAAGAACAATGGAGGATCACCCCAGCAAGTTTTTTGGCATGAAAAAAAATGATCAATATGTATAATTACAATGTCCATAAACTGACAAAAGTAAGTCAAATGATCATCTTATTAATGCAGAAAAATGTGGGATAGAATTAAACACATGTTAAAAGTTTTTACAAATTGCGAATGAGAGCTCCTTTAATCCAATAAATACTGTTTACAAAACAGAACCTATAACTATCTTCGTGCTTAATGGTGAAGATATCAATGTTTCCTTTAAACCAGGAACATGAAATGGGTGTTTGCTTTTCTATGCTACATTTTCCTGGATGTCTTAACTAGTATCGGATGATTATAAAACCTCAAAATTATAAAATTTAAAAGGCAAAATGCAAGTAGATCATTACTTATGGATAAAATGATAGTTTTAACCTGAAATGAAAACATATAATTAGAATTAACAAGTTACAGAAAGTGTTTTAAGTCAGAAATTAACAATTTACAGTGTTGACAACAAAAAAATACAAAATAAAAATTTTAAGGATATATTTTTTAGTAAAGTCTAAATGTATTAGATATTTAAAAGTAAATTATTTTAAAAGAAGTCTGAGATATTTATGGAGAATCCTATAAAAACATTTTTGCATACAAAATAATCCTTGAAAATACCCAGTCTATGGATAATTTTATTCTGATCTTATATTGTGTATAAATTTCAGTTATTTCTAAATTGCCCCATAAAGTCAATGTAATTTCTACTAGAATCGCAGCTATTTAAAAACTAGTTTCATCATCTGTTTATCAATTTGGGTGGGAAACAAAGGCCAAATTAGCCTTGAAGAAGAATCAGGCTGGAGTATAGGGAGATGGCGCTTCGTCAAATCAGGTACAGAGAATTATAACAAAGCTGTCAAGATTAGAAAATTGAAAGGATAGAAAAATACACCATGATAAATAATGTAGAGGCCGGAAATAGACCGATGCATAAAGGGAGGCCTGGGATGGTAGGTCTTGCAGATCACCAAGTAAACATGAGCTACTCAGCAGTAGCTGGTGATTGCTTACCTAAATGTGGAGAATATTAGACATCTATTTTACACCATGCCCAAAATATCAGTTCTACGTATACTAAAGACGTGACTATGAAGAACACTTTTTACACTTTCAGGAAACAAAAACAGAATAGACTAACAGAAAAGGATGCAGAAGGCCAGAAGAGAAATTTTACAGAGAAACAAGAATGGATTAAAAAACCAATGGACCTTTCACAAAGAGACTTGGGATCATTAATAGTCAATGAAATTCAAATAGGATAATACAATAATATTGCAAACTCCAGGCTGGGACTTAAAAAATCAAACGATACCAAGTCTTCATCACTGGTGGCTAATGTTGTTTAACTTTTTATGGAGATGGGGTCTGGATACATTGTTCAAGCTGGTCTGGAACTTCTGGATTTATGCAAATCTCCCACCTTGGCCTCCCAAAGTTCTAGGATTACAGGCATGAGCCACCATGCCCAGCTTCTAACATATTTCAAGGATGAAATCTTAGGTCAATTTTAAGCTACAAAGACCAATTAGGAAAACAGCCTGGACACATATAAATGACACAGCAGTGCATATGTATAAAATGGTACACACTGACTGTGTGCATGAGTGTGTGCCCTAACTTGGAAACTCATCCTACGGTCTACTGCCAAATCCTCTGCTCATTCAAATATCTCATTAACAAGATGGGCATGTTCATTATTATACATTGGGTACTGTGTCATCCGTCCTTTAAGATTAAGACATCTTAAAGGGAGCTGCATGTGAACATCTTCAGCTCTTTGCTGGAAATTGTTCAAATACAGATTGGAAACGCCAGTCACCCTGCAGCTTTCAGAAGGCACCGGAGCTTCATGGATCATATTAATCCACAGAATTAGAGATGACATTAGAAGCCATAATAAATTATGATGTAAACAGTAAGTCATTTTTTTAATAAAATTTAACAGTATGAACAAAAGCAAACAAAAAATTAACTTTGTGTGTGTGTGTGTGTGTGTGTGTGTTTTCAACTTCCTCCATGTACTTCAAACCACCCTTATCTTATCCCTAATGAGAGTTACATTTTGGTGTCATATGAGAACAGACCTTTGAGGTAACATTGCCTGGGCTCTTCTGAACTAGTGGAGTCTTTTGAATATAAAATAAACTGAATACAGTTTTAGGTATGCAACACAAACTGGATAAAAGCTTTAATAATTTGGGAACAAGATTACTTTAGCAACTATTGAAAATATTTTACAAGTTCAATTTTTAAACATGGGCATGATAGGTGACTGGGATGCAAGGAAGATTCACAAACTGTGGACAAAAAGAACATGATTTCATGTACTGCCATTTAGTAACAGCACAAATATTTTATATAACTGGTGCTTTTCTTAAAAAATAGACTTTATTTTTAGAGAAGTTTAAGTTTCATAGCAAAATTGAGCAGAAGATGAAGAGAGTTTTCATATACACCGTGACACTGAATATATATATATAACCTCCACTATCAAAATCCTGAACCAGAGTAGTACATTTGTTGCAATCAGTGACTCTACATTGACCTGCCATTGGCACCCAAGGCTTATTGCTTACATGAGGGTGGCACTCTTGGTGGTGTACGTTCTATGGATTTTAACAGACATATAATGACTTCTTACCATCGTTGCAGTATCATACAGAGTATTTTCACTGTCCTAAAACTCCTCTGTGGTTCTCCTATTCATGTTTTCCTTCCCCCAACCCTTTGTAACCACTTAAGTTTTTACTGTCTTCAAGTTCTACCATTCCCAGAATGTCATATAGTCACAATCATAAAGTCGACAACCTTTCGAGATGAGCTTTTATTTTTCACTTAGTAGTAAGCATTTGAGTCTTTTCCATGTCTTTTCATGGCTTGATAGCTCATTTATATTTAGTGCTGAATATTATTCTATTGCCTGGATGTAGCACAGTTTATTCACCTACTGAAGAACAGCTGGTTGTTTCCAAGTTCTAATAATTATGGGGAAAAAAACTGCTATAAACATTCATGTTCAAGGTTTTGTGTGAGCATAAGTTTCTAACTTATTTGGGTGAATACCAAGGAGTGCAATTGCTGCATCATATACGAAGAGTATGTTTAGTTTTGTAGAAAACTGCTAACTGTCTTCTGCAGTGACTGTAGCATTTTGCATTCCCACCAGCAATGGACGAGAGTTCCTGTTGCTCTGAATCCTCGCCAGCATTTGGTGTTGACAGTGTGCATACTGACATTGCCATTTTAACAGGGGTGTAGTGGCATCTCATAGTTGTTTCGATTTGTAGTTTCCTAATTACATATAATGGTAGTGTATTTTTATTTGCCATCTGTATATTTTGATGTGGTAGCTGTTACTATTTTCTTAACCACTAATGATGCTGAAATGATTCCTTTCTACAGCAATAATTCTTTACCACTTTTATTTAAAGTCATGGAAACAAGTTAAGGAAAAAATAAAAAAAAAAAAAAAAAAACCCGGTCCTCCACTCTAATCAACCATGTGCTAAAATCACAAAATTGTGATTCTTAAAATGTGTATTTGAAGCTCAAACTATCTCACCCAAAATGTGCTGCAAAGACAAGCATTTTCACACCATGACATCTTCTTTATTTGACATTTTAGTACTCTTAGCACTGATTGTGAAATTTAGGTTAGGTTATAATTCAACATCAAGTTGACCATTCAAGAAAGCCACTAGTTACCTTCTCTAAAGCACGTTGCCCAATCAATTTCAATCTTTTCTTGTTTTTCAATCTAAATATTCCTTAACTCCATCCTCCTCCTTCCTTTCCACTGCCTTTGTCTTAATCAGACTTGACTACATATTTTTCTGGAATGCTTCACTCCGTCCAAGGATATACATTTTAACATGAAATCGTCATCATAATTGGGCATATGGTCTCCTACCCAACCATCAACAGCCAACTTTTAGTTCAAGAATAGGTAAATTTTTCTGTATGTTTCAGATACAGCTTTGTCTTATTTAGCATGTATTCATGCTCTGAGCAATCAATGGGCTTCCGTTTTATTCTAGACATTCAGCCTCCATCTTGTATTCCATTTGACACTGTCCGGTTCCCTGAATGAAAGTCCTTATCTCAGAAACTTGCTTAAAACTGCAGAAAAAATAGGACTATGGCTCTCTATGAATTTTGTCAGTTCTCCCTTTCAGATAGAAGAGTCCTACAAATTATTGCTGATGTGCACTGATGGTGGAGCTCAGAAAAAGACATCTCAGATACTAAGTTCCATCCGCTTTGCTCCAATTAGTCTGAAGCTTGCCGGGACCAACATTCATCATTTAGTCCACTCTCCAGAAAAGTATTCCTCATGGAATGCTACACTCATCCTTTTGCCAGTGCTAACATGGAGCCTGTTTCTAGGATCCTGGTGCCCTTTCAGGGATCAAGTGTACTTTCTGCTGCTGGTGGAGACTCACTCCTCAGGAGACCTGCAGTGATATCCCAAGATATTACGGTGCTGTTGACAGAAATGTGAATAATCCAAGGAAAAGCTGTTTTGGAACAGAAGGTGACTCATTCAGTACTAGGCATTTTGAGTTTGATATATCATGAATATTCATTTTAACACCTATGAAAATATACTGTTAGCCAAGTGTCCAAGAGCTCAAAATCTTTTCACACTATAACATCATGTGCCTGAGAGAAACAGAAATAATTCTGTTTATTTTTCTTGTGTCAGTTTCCTTGGAGGTTGTATTTGTGGGAGCATATAGAATACGTTTTTCCCACCTTAAAATATTATTTTAGGTTTTATAAATTTCACACTGTCTGATTTCATTATATAATCTAAGCATGAGAGTGACTGAGCAATAAATACTACAGTTTACTAGCTTATGTTGTGTTTCTACTCATCATAAATGGTGTTGGTAATTAACTTTAAAGCATTCAGTGGTCTGAGACCTGGCTACCTTAAGCAA
This sequence comes from Cheracebus regulus, assembly GCA_963574635.1. NCBI lineage: Eukaryota > Metazoa > Chordata > Mammalia > Primates > Pitheciidae > Cheracebus > Cheracebus regulus. The sequence continues at coordinate 65,696 of CAUYQU010016410.1, read as the reverse complement.
AATATCTAGATAGATAATTGAAATTTTTCTTTTAATTCCTGCAAAAATATTGTATTTGATTGATTTAATAAATATTTAAAAATTGATTTAAAAATATATTACTTATAAAATCTCCAGGATACAAAATGATGGACTGCATTTCCAGCTTTTGGATTCTATGGTTTGCTTTCTTCTTTCTGGCGTCTATCTGCTGCCATCCAAAAGAGAAGCGGGTAAGTGACTAGGTTAAAATAATTCAAAGACTTTTCACAAAAGGCACAGTGAGCAAAAACTATATGTAAAAGATTATTAACATCAGAAATCTCCTGGAACAGAATAGTGGTTTTTCAATCTCCCCAGATGAGCAAAAAAATTAGATCTGGCCTCTTCTCTGAGTCAAGTGAATACAAAAGGGAAGGCAGGCAACTAGAACTAATTCTGCAACACCCAGTGCTGGGAAGAGAATCTGAGATCAAGTTTACTCAGTCATAACTCTGCAGAGGGGATGAAATGAAATACAACTGTAAGGTAGCCAGGTCCCAGACCACTGAAGGCTTTAAAGTTAATTACCAGCACCTTTTATGATGAGTAGAACCACAATATAAACTAGTAAACTCTAGTATTTGTTGCTCAGTTACTCTCCTGCATAGATTATGTAATCGAATCAGACAGTTTTGAAATTTGCAAGCTAATAAAAATGTGTATTTATATCTACTCCTTTCCCCGGAAGAAAGATTTGAAGAAATACATCCTTGTAGATTAGAGTCAATTTTTCTGCATCTCTCTTTGTATTCTCTTTAATATGTAAGAGCTATTTAGCAACAGAGAAAATGTGTTACATGTGAATAAAAACACAACCAAACAAAAGAAACAAAATGGGAAAATCAGCTAGGAAAAAGTAAATGTAGAAAGAAGGAAGTTGAAACATTAGCACTACAATGTTGCCTGTACTTGTGATATAAATATAATTCTTAATATAGTATATTGATGATGAAATTTTAGTTTATGACAAGTTTTACATGAAGAAAGACCTAAAATTTGCATGACAGAATACTAATTCAAGTCTCAAATCATTAATACTCCCATAGCACTAGAGTTAAAAACAAAACAAAATGAACCAAAAATAATTTTAAAATTTTTTGAAGGATCTTATGTTACATTTTTATAATATTATATATTTTATTATATGAATCATAAAATATGAATTCAAGTACAGTGTTGTCATTATTTTGAAGATTGTTCGGTAAGCAAAGCTCCTCCCACCCCCAAGTCATGGTAATTGTTGATAAAATGTATTTTTTCACAGAATACACATGTTATTTTTAGCACACACACACACAAACTGTGAGATTAAACGCAACTTTAGAATATTATAATATATAATCATCACTTTATGCAGCTTTTGTGAGTCTTTTCTAGAGGCTGTTCTTGTTTTTGTAGAAAATCAATCCTGTTGCGATTATAACTGCAGGTCAAAACTAGGATTTCGTGGGAATAATGTAATGTTAACTGTAAAGCATAAGACACACAATTCTACATTTAATATACTGTTATTTTAGTTTAAACTGTGTGTTACTACTGACCTGACTAAAATTAAAGGAACACAGAGTAACCAGTGTCAGTGAGCACAAGAAACAAACTGGAGGGTCCATGAATGAGCAGCATCAACCAGAACCCAACATACACACGGCATCATCTTCAGTAATCTCACCTCCAGATATGCACCCAATAGACGTATGTGCTTATGGCTGCCAACATACATAACATTTAAAGCAGCACTGTCTATAATAGTTCGCCAGTAGAGGTAATCTAAGCGTCCGTGACCAGCAGAAGAACAACTGCTGTATAGTAACAATGAAATATGCCACGGTGGGAGACAAAGACAGACTGCTGTTACGTGCAACTGAATGAGCCTCACTAACTTAATCTTCGAATAATATAGCCAGACACAAAAACATACATTCCAGTTATTTGAAATTCTAAAACAGGAAGCTCTTCTATTGTCTAGAGGCCAGAATAGCATTCACTTTGAGTTGAGGGTCTTTCTCAGCTGGGAGGTAGTATGACGAAGGCTGGAAGTGTCTTGGGTCATGATATGGGTCATGGATATAAATGTCTGCAAACATTCATCAAGTGTGAGCTTATGATTCATGACCTATATGTAGGTGTACCTCAATTAAATGCATACATATATGAATAAAATCAATGCTTCAAGGAACTAAAACACAATAACCATAGTGCTTAGTTTAGTGTGATAGAACTGTGATTGGGTTTTATTTCCTTCTCTGCACTTTTTTCTTCTCTAAATTTCTTAATTGTATGCGCACTTTTATGACAAAAAAATCAATATTTATATAACACATAAGTAACCATAATGACAGAAATAAAGGCCAGGATCAGACTTATATTTTATATGTGTTATAAAATTGATTGGGCCACTTCAAAGTTTAGTGTGTTTTTGATCATTTTGTGCTTACTACTCTTAGATTATATTTTAAGAGAAGTTTATTCAAAATGAGTGATTTACTATTTAGTGTGTAGAATAAAATAGTTTTTTTCTAGTGCAATATGTTATCTTTTTGTTGGGAGTGTTTTGTATTTAGAATGCATTCATAAAAACTGTCCAAAGATTTAACTCTTATGGCTGGGAGAGATGTAGTCACTGAAGATGAGAAGGGCTGTTTTGTTGCTCTGTACGTCACTGTGGTCTGTTGAAATTGAAAACATCTGTGCAAAGGAAATGGCCCTCTAATTAGAACAATGTGTATGGCATACCAACTGAGGTTGGAGTCTGATTGAATAGTGCTCAAATAAAGCTCTTAGCTTTTTAGGTTAGCTTTTGTGTTTATAGGCTGATGTTGGGTACACATCTATTTCTACCTCCTGTATATTTCTTGGGTTCACAACAATTGAGTTCCCACTGCAGACATGCCTCCTGTAAATTACTTTTGGCTTAGTCTGTTATATTGTTGGTATTTTTAATGGAAGCTTTTTACTGAGATCATTGTAGATTCATATATACAGTTGTAAGAAATACCTTCTCCATTGTTAACATTTTACAAAATGATGGTCAGTATTACAACCAGGATATTGACATTGATAGAATCCATCCATCTTATTCAGGGTGTCCAAGTTTAACTTGAACTTATTCGAGTGTGTGGTGTGTTTGGTTCTATACAATTTTATCCCATTGTAGATTTTGTCATCCGCCACCACAGTCCAGATACCGAATAGTTCCATCAACACAACCATCCTCATACTACCTTTTAGCTACAACCTCCTGTATCGCCCGGATCCCTAACCCTTAGCAACCACTAGTCTCTTCTTCATTTCTAAAATGTCATTTCAAAGGTGTTACAATAATATAGTATGCAACATTTTGGAATCGGCTTTTTCCGCTTATTCACCATCATTCCCCGGAGACATATCCAGGTTGCTGCTTTGCACTGCTCAGCAGTGTCCCATGGTATATATGTGGAAGTTTATTCATGTCTCAAAATACATCTGAGAGGTTTTCAGTTTACAGCTACTACAAATAAAGTTTCTGGGCACATATGCAAGCTGTTTTACCTGTGAAAATAAGTTTTCATTTGTCTGGAGTATCTATCCAAGAGTAAATTTACTGGGTCCTATGGTAATTGCTTGTTTCGTTTTATAAAAAATTGCAAAACAATTTCAGAGTGGTTGGGCACTTCACATGGCTGACCACAATGTATGAGTGATTCAGCTCCTATGCTTCCTCATCAGCATCTGGTATTGTCATTATTTTTTATTTTAGTTGGTCTAATAGATGTGTAATGATATCTCATGTGGTCTTAACTGGCATTTTTCTAATGGCTAGTGATGTTGCAAATCTTTCCACATGTTTATTTGCCGTCGGTATGTATGTCTTTCCTGTCTTTGTTCATTTTCAAACTGGATTCTTCATTACTGTTGAATTTTGAGAGTTCTTTATAGATTCTAGTTACTAGTCATTGCCCTTTGCCAGCTATGTGGTTTGAAAATACTTTGTCTAGGCTGTAGCTTGTCTTTTCATTCTCTTCACATGGACTGTCACAGACAAAAAAAAGAAAGATTTTAATTCTATTGAAGTATAAGTTATGAATGTTTTCTTTATGGCTCAAGCTTTTGCTTTCAGTTATAAGAACTCTTTGCCTACCTTTGCTCCTGAAAATTGTCCTCTATCTATGTGTATTTTTCGGAAAGTTTTACAGTTTTATACTTATGTATGCAGCACATTTTGAGTTAATTTATTCTTAGAGTGTGAAGTTTAGGTAATGAAGTTCACTAACTTTGTCTTAAGGATGTCCAGTTTTTCCAGCGTTATCTATTGAAAATGCTATCATTCTACCATCGAACAGCTGTTGCACATCTTTCCACCGTATTGTTCTTCAGTCCTGGGGTCCCACATCAATTTGCCTCCCTCTTGCTGCCTCCCAAAGTTCCCTTGTCTGTTTCATAATTTTCAGGAATTATAACTGCACTTAGTTAAGAGGAATTGGGGGGCGTGGAGGAAGACAGGGGAGTCTATATGTGTGTGAGTGTGTGTGTGTGAGAGAGAGAGAGAGACACACACACAGACACAGGTGGACTACTGTGTCAAATTTTATGTGTGTGAGTGTGTGTGCATGTGAGAGAGAGAGGGAGAGAGAGAAAGAGAAAGAGACATACAGACACAGGTAGACTACTGTGCCAAATTGTGTGCGTGTGTGTGTGTGTGTGTGAGAGAGAGAGAGAGAGAGGTACACTACTGTGCCAAACTATATGTGTGTGAGTTTGTGTGTGAGAGAGAAAGAGACAGACACAGGTGGACTACTGTGCCAAATTGTATGTATGTGAGTGTGTGTGTATGTGTTTGTGTGTGTGTGTGTGAGACAGAGAGAGAGGAAGAGAGAAAGAGATTTGAAATAGGGACCCACTTTTCTTCTTAACTTACAGAAGGACTAAGCAGAATTGAAAAAGAAACAAGTTGAATGCTAAAAACTGAAAAGTGTAACAATTGACATTGAAAGCATAGTCAACAAGATTATTAGAACCCTAGAAACAGAAACATTATCATTGGCAGGAAGAAAAATTGGAGGAAATTAAAGAAATGGGACAAAATTAGATAAATAGGTAGAGAACTTGAAGGAAAGTGTAACAGACAAAGATGAAGTGAGAAAGACACAGGAGGACGCACAGAGGCCGTATGGGAAGGAACGAGGCATGAGAACTGTTCCTAACTTCAAAGGCACCACACATTCAAAATATTCAACCCAAGCAGGAGAAATACAAAAGAAATCCACATTATACCCAGCAATAAAAGACTCACGACTTCAAAAAGTGTCACAGGTGACAGCTGACTTCTCACCAACACAAATGGGAATAAGGACACTGTAAATTGATAACTTCAGGAGTAGCGGAGAAAATAAAGGTCATGTCTTTCAAGAAAAAGGGTGAAATACAGATATTTTTAGAGTATCAAATATTCTTATGAGCAGAATGTCATTAAAAATACTAAATAACTAACATATTTTATATAATCATGAAACGTTTAACACTTCTGAACTTGTATGCACCAAACAGTATTATCTGAAAATCATGGTATCTGCAAAATTTAGCATAAAAGTGTACAATTTCTAGAATTAAAAATGACCAGATTTACATAAACAGAAAAATGTGATCCATCGTTTGAAAATAAGGAACCAGCAGGAATGAGCCAGTTGTGGAAATGAACAGATATGGATTTCAAAGCAGTCATAACATTGACTTTGGGGATGTAAAGGAAAATACACTCACAGTGAATATAAAAATAAAAAAGCTCAGCAGATAAATAAAAGTCATAAAATAAGACAAATGGAATTTCTAGACAAAACAAAAATAAAATACAAGACCTAATGTAAGTCATTGGATGAGTTTAACAGCAATTGGCATAAGACAGGAGAAAAAACCATGCACTCAAATATAGATGAACTTGCATTGGCCAATCTGAAGAAAAATGAGACAAAAAATAAATATATATAAATTAAATACTGGTAACATTACCCGAGAAATAGACAAATTCACAATAGAAAAAAAATTTAACAGAAATCACACAATAATTTAATTAGAGAAATAATAAATTTAACTTTGTGGATTTTATAAACTTCTGTACCCAGTAACTGCTGAATACAAGGCCATGCAACACATTTTTTATTGAATATTTTTAAGTACAAAAATCAAGTTAAACAAATTTCAGAAGATTTAACTCTTACAGGATATGGTTACTGATCATAGTAAATCTAAGTTGCATATTCGTAATAAAAAGATAAATAGAAACACTTCATATGTTTGGAATTTAAGAAAAATACTTACAAATAATCTGCAAGTCAATAAGGCAATTATTCAAAATATAAAATGCTTTGAATGTGTGTCAATAACCGTACTAGTGCATAGGAACCTTGAGTGAAGCAATTAAAGTAGTAAGTACAAGAAAATATATGAAAACAGAGTGGAGAAGGGAGGAAAAGAATAGAAAATAAGAAGCAAACTGTAACAACCTCATAGTAGAACCTTTAAAAGGACCCATCAAGCAGCACATAATTCTTAGGACTTCAAAACTCCAAAACTCATTCTTGAGTAGTATGCACTCATTTAAAAATTACTTTGTGCCTGCCGCGGACACAATATGCATCAGATCTGGGAGTGACAAAGGCGAGGGCAGTTTCATCCTGGAGCACACAGCCGAGGAGTCAGACTTCACATGGCTGTAGAACTGCTGTGAAACACACTGCTAAGAGCCGTGGGACTCTCTGAACTCATCACAGGGATTTGAAAGTATCTAGGGAGGAAAGGTGGGAAATGACAACTTAACGAGATCCTCAGGTTGCGTAGGATGAGCAGTGGAAGACAGGAAATGAGCACCATTGAAGTGCAGGACTAGCAGGTGCATGGGCTTCAGGGGCCATGTAGAAGCCAGTGGGTTTGGAAAACAGCTCTAGGGGAGTATCAAGAAATAAGGCTGATGGTTCTAGGTGGTTCTAGGCAGTTCTAGGTGGGTGGACTGCAACAAGACTCACAGGCCGTCTTAAATACATAGGTATCTATTCTTTTTCTTGAGACAGAGTTTCTTGCTCTGTCTCCCAGGCTGGAGTGCAATAGTGTGATCTCGGCTCACTGCAATCTCTACCTCCCGGTTCAAGGGATTCTCATTCCTCAGCCTTCTGAGTAGCTGAGATTACAGGAGCCACCAGGCCCAGTTAATTTTGTTGTATATTTCGTAGAGATGGGTTTCACCATGTTGGCCAGGCTGGCCTAGCACTCCTGACCTAGGTGATCCACCCGCCTCAGCCTCTCAAAGTGCTGGGATTTCAGGTGTGAGGCGGGCACCCAGCCTATTGGCGGATACTCTAAGTTCAATGGGACACCAATGGAGTCTTTCAAGCAAGCATTCAACATCAGATTTGTGTTGAGAAAAGACTACAGGGATTGCAGAGCAGAGAATGGGAAGCTGGTGCTGCTCGCAGGGAGACTCTGGAGCGACTGCTTAGAAATACATTTTTTAAAAGAATTTAGCAAGAAATGTTTGTAGGCTGAACAATAATTTAATGATAGAGGACAGGAGAAAAAATGTACAATGAAGTCAATAGGAGTTAGTTTAGCAGAAGGTAAGTTTGGCAAAGAAGAATGAGATTGAAATACGAGGCTGCAAGTAATTAAGAAAACTATTACTCTAAGTACTTAAAAGGAGAATTTGAACAGAAATTTCTTTATTAAATCATTGTTTTTCTTATTACAAGACTGATGATTAATAAAACCTTGGTACTAAAGTCACAAGTACTGAGTTGAACATGTCTTAGTTGAGTCATAGGTTAGCCATTTACACAGCTTGTGATGATAAGTGATGTAACCTCTCTAAAAACTTCTAGAATTTTTTGTTTTGTTTCTGTTTGTAAAATGGAGCTGCCAACCTCATGGGATTGTTGTGACAATTAAATAATGAAAAATAGTGCTTAATATGACATGTAACACAAGTCAAAAAACTAAATAAATATTCATTATTATTGATAGGATTTTATCATTATTAATTGGGGACAATATTCTGAGAAGAGTTCATTTTAAAATTTCAAATAGAGGTAAGAATCACAGTTTCTATTGACTTAGATGCTATTACTGGGGTGGGAAATCCCCACCACTTAAACATGAACTTTCCATGTAAAAGAAGGAGATCAGTGCTAATGTTTGGGAAGATCTGTTTATTTTTGACATTCCCCAGGGAGCTTGGGGAACCCTGGGCATCTCAGCCATGCATTTGTTTACCTTTGGCTTACCCAGGGAGCAAAACATTATGAAGAAATGCAGGACCAATTGTCTTGGATTAATAGTTCATTAGTTACATAATTATTAGGGAAATGATCATAACAGATTTATTTTTAGAATAAAGAACATGGCTTTGATATTAATTGATAGTATCATAGATAACACACATTAGCATTCACTTTGGATTTTATCCTATTATTTCATTAATATAGAAAATAAACCTTTTTTGCTGGCTTAAAGAATCAGCTCAGTTGTTCTACTAATTTAAAATTGTACAATATCAGTATGTGTATAATTGCTTGCCACAGGATACAGATCAGTATTTGTCCATGCAAAGTGGAAACTATCGCAAATACTAAATGCTAATATATGTGCTAAGTCTTAATTCATCATTTTATTTTAGAGCAAAGAAAATCAAGGGAATGTGTTTGCCAATAAATTTTAATATATGTCTCCCTGGGGCAATGATTATAAGATTAAATAGCAGAGGAATACAATAGTATGTACTCTAAATGATTCAAAATATGTCATTCCCTACTAATTTGGTCATAGCCAGAGAATTTTTTAAAAATGGAAAGATTAGTTTCTGTTGAATTCCATTTTATGCCTTATGTTAGAAATTTGTAAAACTGTCTCTTGCTGGCTCTCAGATTGTGAAATAACAATGAATGCAGCTCCAGGCAAGCTGCCTTTCAGGCAGACCTGTCAGAAGAGAGACAGACAGTTCAGGGTAATTCATTCTTGCCACCGAGTCTCAAGTGACTTGTGAAGGAATCTGGCATTTCTAAAATATAAATAGCATTAACTCACAGCAAGAAACAGAAAGTGTTCTTCATGCTTACTGAGAGGCAAAAGATCAGCAGTGAGCAACGGCAAGCCATTGTGGGGTTTAATGACAGGATTTTTAGAAAAGGAGAGTTTTTAGAAACTGTCTGTAAAGGACACACCTCACCAAGTCGACGGATTTCCTGGGGGTAATTGATTCCCAGTGTTTTACAAGTTCATGTTCTTCAGGATGATCGTAGTGTGCACAAAAATCACATGCAAATGAATTTTGGATCAAGATACAAAAATAAAATACACCAGCGAAAATGAAATGAAGGGAATTAGGAAAGCGCAAAACGGGCTCAAAGCCCTGATGTTTTTGCTCATTAATTCAGCATGTAACTCACACTCCAATAGAAGCAGAAGAGGTTGAGCCCACAATCAAACTGTCACTGAATTCTAAACCAAAACTGAAGTATGAACTTCTTCTCATTAGGGTCACGTTGCCAGAACCATACAATCAAATGCCTGGCCAGGAGAGTGCAGCAATTTTCTTTGCTCTCAGAGTTCCTGTGTGGAAAGGAAATCTGAGAACTTATGGTGGTAAATGTTATTACTTCAAGAATTCACCTCATGGAATTCATAAATCATCATATTTCTACTGCTACTCGATTGAAGCTCTAAGGAAAATATTAGGAAACATGAATGAAAGGAGTTGTTAAGGAAGGTTTATTTCTTTTCTTCTTTCCTTCTTTTTTGGTGCCCTTAATTTACATAGAATCCCATGCTAGAATGACCTGTCTTTAGCATATCTGAAAACTGTTTCCCATTTGGGTTTTATTTCAGAGATCCTATTGAGAAAAACATTAAAACATCCTTTAAAAATGTATTTGTCAACAGGAAAGATCAACAGGACAGAAAAGAAATGACACCCACTTAACACCTAATTGTCCCTGTGTCAGGGTGGGAATTGTCTTGTTCTTATCCCTCGACATCCGCTGGTTGGTCATTTTATTCAAATCTTTTTCCTACTGATGTCACCTGAAGACTTTTTGGGTGTCATTACATTTTCAGTATCAACAGGGTCCATGACTTGGGATGCTTTAGCACCATAAAAAGATCAATATATATACACCTGAAGCCAGCCTTTTTAGACGGTAGCGTAGCAAGCTATGAGACTCATAATTTCCCTCTCCTGGAAGTTATGAGCTTTGGTGATCTTAGCATGGACATAAACTTAGCCACTTAGCATCTGTGCCCTGTTAGTCTTTTAGGACTCTTTGTTTAAACGAAGAGCATATATTTGTTCTATGATAATATGTTCCATTAGGCCAATGTTTGATTGTATCTTTCTGATTTCAACACAGCCTATAATCATAGGAAGGAAACTGCTAGATGATGTTCTATTTAGATGTAATGTGGATCCCATGGTGACATTTTAATTCTTACTACATTCTTACATGACACTTGGTAGAAGTACCTCCCCCTGTCTTCCTTGGATCTTATCACAGTCCCTCTTACCTGGCTGTGACTCTCTTACCTTCCTCCCCTGCCTTCCTCTAGAGATGAGTAAGATGGCCATATGTCCTGCAGCCCTGTTCCCACGGCAACACCTTTCTCAGTGCAAAAGAAGTTCCTGATTTGTGGTTCTCCCTGCTGTTGATGAGGCCTGAAACTGAATGAGACTGCATTTCTTAGATTTGAATAAATTGCATTTGAGGCCTCTTTTCTGTCACAATCAAGCTACCCGTTATATTGGTCTTGGTGTCCCCTACTCAGTAAACACTCAGGGTATAGCTCAGGCAGGCGTGACGTGGAAACTCTTAACTGATATTCTTCATTCTTCCTGAAACACACAAAGGCATGAGCTACGGGCTCAGAAAGAGGTTTACTGCCATGCATCACACTGCACACTGCTCCAGCTTACAGAGGAAAGAAAAAACAAACAAACAAAAAACAAAGCTGCTGTTTATGAAACGTACACTCTGGCTGGGAAAGCAATAAACACACAGACAACTATTCGGGGCATGACAGGAAACACGATCAAGTAATGTGTTAGAGCATGGGGGGTGCATATATTTAAACAAAAGATGAAGACAAGGACACCTGCTGCCCGCACTGCCGACTGACATGAGAAGTCCCTGCAGAGGTGAAGGGCTGGGAAAAGAGTCACTATTATCATGCCATTGGGCAGGTCCGTGGGAATTTGTGCTCAAAGTAAAAGGCAAACATCACCATCAGATTTAGTAATAGTAACAGAGGTAGTATGAGAACTAAATGATCCCATCATGAGTAAAATCCATTCATTCCAATCGTTTCTTTAATTTACTGGGCAGCTGCCATGTGCACCACACCATATGCTCCGTATAGAGTATTTTATTTGATGGTAACTATAGTCCTCTTTTACACGTTCTCTCCACTTTATGGTTGAGTGGGCTAAGATAAGAGAGATTAAATGACTTCCCTGGTGGACTGCGGCATGTGAACTCTGGGATTGGGAATCTGCCCGGGCCTCTAATTTCCTAGCTCTGTGCTCCTCCCTTCACATCTTATGACCTCCCTGGAGCTCATTTCTACATCTCTAAGAATCCTGCGTTAATGTGTAGGTTATGGATGGGCCATTTTGCATGGTGTTTGAAGAAAACACCGCCTTGTTACTTATAAGGCCCCCATACGGAGATGGGTTTGTGAGGCTGAGTTGAGAGCTAGGGGTCCCATGGGACAGAATGGGGTGGGCATCAGAATGAGTCTCTCTGGAGGGGACAGGAATCTCAAATGACAGCTGCTGAATGACAAGTGGGTGCTCAAACTGGAATCTGGATTTGTGAAGGTGGATCTTAGGCTGGGAAAGAAAGGTCATATTTTCTCACCCCAACTCTGATAAGCTGATAGGTTTGGCACAGGGTATATTTTAACTCTGTTATTGAGGTTACATATTTTTCCCCACATTAAGGCTGTGGTATATTTTATACTGTGTATTAGTCCATTTTCACGCTGCTATAAAAAGCTGCCCAAGACTGGGAAATTTATAAAGAAAATAGTTTCATAGACTCATAGCTCCACATGGTTGGACAGGCCTCAGGAAACTTGCAGTCATGGCAGAGGGTGAGGAGGAAGCCAACAGCTTCTTCTCAAGGCCACAGAAAAGGAGAGCAAACAGGGGAGATGCCAGACGGCTGTCAACCAGATACTGTGAAAGCACCCTCACTATCATGAGAACAGCACGGGGGAACCACCCCCACAATCCAATTATCTCACCAGCTTCCTCCGTCCAGACATGGTGATTACAATTTGGATTACAATTTGAGATGACATTTGGGTGAGAACACAGGCAAACCATATCATATTGAAAACCAATTATCCAAACTCATGATAACGTATGTCTTCTTTCCATTAGTCTTTCGGAAAATCATACTTGACTTAGTTTACTTCTGTGTCCCACAGACAAGATTGATGTTGATGGTAATGGTTAGTAAGAGATTATAAAAGCCCAAATCATATGGAAAAATCTGGTCCAAGAACTGGACCACCCTCATGCTGATGAAATATTTTCTTGGGGATATTCTCAGTGGTATTCCTAAAAATCTCCATTTTCAAAATCAAAAGTTAGTTCTAATTTGTTCTGTTTTAATAAAATTTGCTCCCATAACAGAGCTGTCCCCATGGTTTTTAGAACAGAAGGCTGAGATACTTTGAAATTAATTTATTTTTTAAAATGTGTTCTTTTTACTTAAAAAAAATCCATTAGTATCTCTCCTAAGTATATTCACAGTGTTCAAGTACTACAGTAAGAGTTCCGTTTGCATTTTATATTAAACACATTATTTTTATTCTTTTGACTTTTAAAAAAAGTTTAACTTTTATTTTAAGTTCAGGGGTACAAGTATAGGTTTGTTATGTAGGTAAATTTTGTCATGGGGGTTTGGGGTGCACAGTATTTCATCACCCTGGTAATAAGCATAGTGCCTGATAAGTTGTTTTCTGACTCTCAGCCTCCTCCCATCCAACTTCTATTTCTTATCCATAAAATGGGACTAGCACACTTATCTAATTTCCCAAATATATTAAAAAATGTTGGGTTAGATATTTCAAATGCAAGAAAGTACTTAGAAATATCTGAGAGTAGGCAACAGATTATGTCACATAACTTATGAAAAAAGCAGCAAATTGAAGTGAATTAATACTCAAGTATAGGTTAGAAATCTTAATAAAACTGTGAAAAGTAAACTTTCTGAATAGATTTGAATTACCACTGAAATGTTTCAAATGTTTACATATTACTCTAACAATAATTATGTCGACCTTCCCTCAGTGGTAAACTATTGCCTTTTAAATACTGAAAATGTTAATTTTTACGTATGTTTCTACAAATTAGGAAATTGTGGGTAGACATATGTTTAAAACTACAGAAAGTATGTAAATCAAAAAATCTTGTTGTGCATCAGGTATTAAAACTTCAGAATGTAAGATTGACTTCCTTTCTGATTTATTGAATTCAACCCAGCTGAAAATTAAGATAGCACATGGCTGTGTTCATTTCCCTTGCGCAAGCTGTGTGCAGTTGTAGACAATTATATCTTTGAACTAAAGCCATTTTCATGTACTATACATCTTGGTACTTAATGATTCATACATGATATAGATAGAAATTATGGGCCAGGCGTGGTGATCTGGAGCCTAAGGCATGAGGATCTCTTGAATCCAGGAGGCAGAGGTTGCAATGAGCCAAGATCATGCCACTGCACTCCAGCCTGGGCACCAGAGCAAAAAACTTTTGTCTCAAAAAAGAAAAAAGAAAAAGAAAGTAAGTGCTTATTACAGAAATAACTTTTAAAAATCATTCTGGGTAATAAACTATCAGCACTAAAGCACATAGAAATTGGCTTCATAAAACGAGATAGAAAGTATTGTCTCTGCTAGTTTCTGTAAGAGGTTATAGGGAACTGGTATTTCTTCTTCCTTAAATATTTCATGGAATTCGACAGTGAAACCTTTTGGAACTGATTTTTTTTAATGTTATTAATTATTGATTCCACCTCTTTAACAGACATACCACTATTCAGGTTAGATATATTACCTTTTGTGGGTTTTGGGAGTTTATGTCTTTTAAGGAACAGATCCATTTCATCTGCATTATCAAATGTATGATATAAAGTTATGCATAGTATTCCTTTAATATCATTTTAATCTCCATAGAGTCAGAAGTAAGTCTTACTTAACTTCTGCTATTTATAAATTTTGCCTTCTCACTCTCTCGCTTTTTTAAAAAACTTTTTCTTGGTTAACATGGCTTGAGTTGTATCAATTTTATTTGTCTTTTCAGCTTTATTTGTCTAGCCAGCTTTTTGTGTTGTCAGGTTTTTTTTTTCCCAACGTTTCCCTGTTTTCAGCTTCATTGACTTGTGCTCTGGTGTTTGTGATGTGTTTTCTATGGCTGGCTATAGGCTTACATTGTTCTTTCTTCATTTCTTAGGTGGAAGCTTATGTTATTGATTTTTGATTTTTTTTCTAAGTATGCATCCAATCCTATAAAATCCCTCTAAGTACTACTTCTACTGTACTTCATCCATTATATAAGCTGCATTTTCCTTTATTCAAAAATATATTTTAACTTTTCTTGAGAAAGTGGGGTGTTGAAGTCTCCAACTGTAGCAGTAGATTTGTGTATTTCTTTCTTCAGTTCCATCAGGTTTTGCCACATGTATTTTTACCCTCAGTGGATGCACCTTGAGGATTGTTACGCCACGTGCAAAATTCGTCCCTTCATCTCTTAGACAGAGCGTGTGCCTTGCAGTGAATCTGTCTGTAACCCATTATTATATTATGAGTGTGGTGGGGAGGTGTGGGGAGCGGAGTGTTGTACAATCTTCTGTTAAGTTTGCTCAAATGAAAATAACTAAAATCAGCTACATATAAAATAAGTAATTATTGGGGTAGTGTTTATTTTTTAATTTCTTTTTTTGTCCGATGGCCTTGCTCTGTTGCCCAGGCTGTAGTGCAATGGCTCAATCACAGTTCACTGCAGCCTCAACCTCCCAGGCTCAAGCAATCCTCCCACCTCAGTCTCCTTAGGAGCTGGGACTACTGGTACCCGCCACCATGTCTGGCTATTGTGGATTTTGTTGTCGTTGCTGTCGTTGTTTTTGTATTTTCTTAGTAGAAACAGGGTTTCACCCATTGCCCAGGATAGTCTTAAACTCCTGGGCTCAAGTGATTGCCTGCCTCGGCTCCCAAAGGGCTGGGATTACAGGCCTAAGCCACCGCACCTGGCTGGGGGTAATGTTTAAAAAGGCAGTATCAATAGGCTAGAGTTAGTGGTTCTCAAACATTAATATGTATCAAAATTACCTGGAAAGCCTGTCAAAAAAAGACTCTGGGGCCTCATTCCCAGTGTTTCTGATTCCACAGTTCTCAAGAAGAACCTTAGGCACCTCACCTCTAAAAGTTCTGCATTGACGTTGGTGCAGCTGGCATGGGGACCCAAGTTTGTGAGCCATCAGGCTGGACTGTGTGTCTCAAATGGGAGGCCAAGAGGAATGGGGACTAGGAACCCACTCCAACGCAGAGTGAAAAGCATCATAATGCTGCATGGTGAGATAAAGTCAGCAGCTGAGAAAATGAGGCTACACGATCATTTTTATTATCCTAACAATATTTATTCCTAGGGCTTGCTGCTGCATAGCAGTGACATAGGGACATGTAACCAACCAGTGGAAGTGCCCCATTGGTGTTCTCCATGCTTGAATTGCCTTCTTAGATTATAAGTTCAAGACATAGAATTCTTCCCTCTTTCCTTGAAGACCTGGCGAATTAATATTCCATTCAATCTTCCAGTCTTCGTAATCTAAGTTCGTCATTCATCTCCAGGTAAACTAAACACAGTAAAGAAATGAGAAATGGGAGACCTCTCTTCTAGCTAAGGCTCAGCCTCCAGCAAAGCCTTGGGCACAGCACTCAGCTCTCCAGAGACCTGGAATCCTTGTCAGGTGAAGAGGAAAACTAACCGCCTTTACATTCTCCATCTCCACGCAAGGCTCCAGATGCAGCACTGTAGAATTTGAGTAGCCCATTCTGTTTCTGCCTATCTGCCTGGTTATAAAACAAGAAAGATGTTTCTAGTTATAGCACCCTTATTCCAGTGTGGGCCATCCATGTTCCTTCCAGAAATGTGAAATTTGACATTGAAAATTAATAGGTACAGATTCCTTTGGCAGCAGAAGCATGTCAATGGCAATGCTCTGAAGTGTGGATTTATGAGGTGGCCCAGTGCCCCTGTGTTTTAAGGACTGACTGGCCCTTTAAAATTCACAAATCCTATCAAAATCACTCCCCCACATCCTTAATATATTTTTGGTTTCTATTAATTATAGTTAGGGTCTATTAAGTACACCAAAAGCAGCAAATTTTATTTCTACAACTTCATTGTAGAATTTCCCTGATATATTTTTGTATCTTTAAATAGAAATGATTCCACTGAACCTCTGATATCTGCAAATACACCGAATAAAGGGAGTTAAAAGTGTACAGGACAAGTACCACAACCTTTACTACAGCAAGCTCATCCGACTCCACTCCAGTTTTCCAGAGAATTTTTGTAAATGTGTGAGAATGTTTTATTTTCCACCAAATATGGGGATTAAGATTTAAGTAATTTTATAAATATCTTCAAGGACAGACTGCCTTGTTAGATAAAGGGTTTGGTGTTGATCTAGTGAAGGGATATCTTGATACCATAATAAACTAGACAAACTCCTGCATTCACCTGCATTTTAAAAGCATACTTCCTCAAATGATAGTGCTTCTAATCCCGGTAACTTGTAGCACTCATTTTCCTCCACTCCTCATGACTTTGGCCATATTTTTTTTCCTAGGAGAGATCAACCTAGTCATCCTTGTTATATTTACTTATTTTTAAGTATAAATGTCCCTCTAGAAATGCCAATATGTCCTTCAGATATATTGTTTAAAATGGACTGGTCAGGGCCAGGTGAGGTGGCTCACATCTGTAATTCCAGCACTTTGGGAGGCCAAGGCGAGTGGATCACTTGAGGCCGGGAGTTCTAGACCAGCCTGGCCAACATGGTGAAACCCCTTCTCTAACTAAAATAAAACAATTAGCCAAGTGTGGTGGTGCATGCCTGTAATCCCAGCTATTTGGTAGGTTGAGGCATGAGAATCACTTGAACCCAGGAAGTGGAGGTTACTTGAGCCAAGATCAAGCCACTACATTACAGCCTGGGTGACAGAGTGAGATTCCATCTCAGTAAATAAATAGAAAGATAGATAAATAAGTAAACAAATAAATAAAATGGACTGTTCAGGAAAATATCTGGCATTATTGTTATGTGGGTTTAATTTTAGAGTCAGCAAGAGAACACAGCACAAAGACGGAGATAAACATCATCTGTTGTGTTAGAAACTTCTTTAGAAAATTTAATTCTAATCTCTGTACAATGGAGAGAAGCCCATGAAAAACACAGAACACATAAGCAACAATCGCTGAACCCAAACTAAGATTATCCTTAATCCAAAATGACTACTGCCACGGAATACATGCTCTTATCCCTTTGGGTCCTATGAAGAATGTATGTCTCTTTCTTGAATTGTATCTCTTTCATGTGAGAAAAAGTTAGTTTGAAACAGTTTCATCAAAAAATGGTTGACTATGAGAAGTAAGCACTTGCTACATGTGAAACACATGGTTAGTCCTTACAGATAATTTTAAAAGACTGAACATGGCAGGTTTGTGCTCCTAGGGTCCACAAGCCACTGGTAATCATTACAAGAAGTGTGAGAGGAAGCAAGAGACCCCACAAAGGTAATTTGGGAATTCAAGAGAAATTGTAGCATTTTAAGGTAGGTATTTTAAAGATGAAAAGGAACTTTTAAATGTAGAGTTAACACGAAAATAAAGTTTTTCTAAGTGAACAGGATAAGCATCATAGAATGTATGAAGACCGTTTCAGGGAGTGATAGACTAAAAAGCAGGGTGATTTGTGTATTCTTTAGGATATGTTCATGTGCAGCAGAAGCATACATGAGGAGATAGCTTGGGAAAGGATCATCAAGTGCCTTGCAGGTCAGACTAAGGAGGCTTTTATTTTGTATACACAGTGAGACTTTGAAACACAGCCTCATGTGTGGGATATTTAGTGCCCCTAGAGCAATTCGGACTTACTATGCCAAAGTGTCTCCAATGATTAAGGAACAGAAATAAACTCACGATGATATGCTATGAATATTGCATAACATTTCTACATGCTATATAGATCAGTAGTAAAGTTTTTCCAAACAGATCCTCCTTGTCATTCTCTTACTGTAGAGTAACTGCTTTCAGGGGACATTCCCAGGCAACAAAGAAAATGTCATAATTTAAAATATTTTGAATCTAATTCAATGACTAAGGTCATTAAGATTTTTCTTTTTTGATCTTGGGGAAAATCTTTCTCTATGATAGGAATTTTGTCCCAAAACCCGTAGGAATCATTGAGTGTGAGTTATTGCCTAAGTGCACAACACTGGAAATCCTTTGAATGTTAAACATGACTATGCTTTTGACTGGCTGCGTTACACTGGGAAATTGCTTTGCACTTCTCTCTCTGGTTTCTTAATCACCAGAATAGTGCTGATAAAAGTCATCACCCATCTTACCTCCAGGATATTGTGAAGATAAACTCATACTCATAAAAAAGTATGCAGCTAATAGACTTCGCAATAGCAACTATGTTAATAACCATAACAGTGGCAAGACAGCACTATCTTGCTGTGGGTGTTATGATATATTGTCATGGAACACAACTTGAGGCCTGAGATTGTAGAAATCTATGAGGAGGGGAAGCCCTGGCTAGAACACTCTTAGAGAGGTCCCTTTCTTTACCTTTGCCATTGAGATGAGAAATACGTGTTTGTATTAGGAATGGTGAAGAGAGAGTTTATTTTCTCTTTAGCTTTAAATTTAACAATACATGATGGTGACATTCTGCTTTCATCCACATATAACAGTTTTAAGTATCTAGTAGACCTGTCACTTTCTCTATTTTTCTAATTATTATTTTTAACTGTTGACAGAAAATTGAATGTAACGCAAATAGGATTTGCCCCTCCTATACGTAAATAGGCAACTACCCACATGGCATGGTTTGCAGAGGGCTCAGGATTTCCCTCATGCCCTTCTTCTGGGTAGGAAATCTTTAGGATTCAGTCCTCAGAGATGAAGGCATTGGTATCGTGAGAGGCTAAGACACTGGTAGGACATAGTTGACCTAATTAAACTTTACTGTCAAGTAGGATAAATATGGCAGAGGAGGCTGAGGTGAGCACAGCTTTTTCTACAGTCACCTGCCACATAACATTCTGTTCAATGACTGAATGTATATATAATGACTGCCCCATAAGATTGTAATACTGTATTTTTACCATACCCTTTTCTGTGTTTAAATACACAAATGTGCACTGTTATACCATAATTGCTTATGGTATTTAATCACACGTTGTACAAAATGCCACCGAGGTGTGTAGCAGGCTGTGCTGTCCACTTTTGTGTCAGTTCACTCTGTGTTGTTTGCATATGGGGGAAATCACTTAATGACACATTTCTCAGAATGTATCCCCGTCATTAAGAGATGCATGACTGTACTTGTGTTTGTATTAGCCAGGGACATCTAACTACTATGGGAAGTGACCCCCAAAGCACAGAAGCTTCACCTAAGAGAAGTTTACATCCTTCTCACACAGCACTTCATGCACCTGCTTCCAGAGAGCCTTCTGCATGTTTCACGGACCCAGGACCCTTCTACTGTGCAGCTTCATTTTCCTTTATGACCTCTACTGTGGGCTCTGAGATCTTCCTTCAACCTCCCAATAGGGGAACAGAGAGAATGAAGTTAAAAAGGCTTTAGTGGCCAGACTGTGAAGGGATGGCATATTCCACTGGCAAGAGCTCATTTACATGAGCACCTCTAACTGTAAGGGAGACTGAAAAATGAACCTTGCTGTGTGTCCAAGAAAAGGAAATCACATCAATGTCTGCCACTGGGCCCTGGGTATGCAGTGAATGTTTCAAAGGCATAGGTTTTATTGTCAAACAAGCCACATATTTATTCCGGCAATGCTACTAGCCATGAGACCATAGGTGAACTGTTTAATTAGTTTACTGTGCACTTGCAGGCTCTTGAGCAAGTTTTCCTATCCTCTCCTTTCCTCTTCTTGGTCCCCTCTCCCTCCCCTCACTCCCATTGCCCCATCTGTTTTCTACTTCCATTAAAATAAATATGTCTAAGCCCTTTTTTCTTCTTCTTGGGAACTGCCTTGTACAGTAGCAGTGAGAAAATTAATATGTAAGGCACCAAAAGTCACCTCTTTGCCTGGGACCAAGTGTGAGCTCAAAGATTTATTAGTTCCCATCATTTTAATACACCCTGGAAAGAGTCAGGGACAGTGGTGCCTGGAGTGAATTACACGTGACTCTTTGTCATCTGGCCAGCATGAATTAAAACATTATTCAGACTTTGAAGCATAAAATAATAAGGGTATTTACTGTCTCCCCTGACCCTATACTCAAATTTCTGGAGACAAAATATGAAGAAAATCTGGGGCTATGAAATTAAACTGTAGTTATAGCATACCTCAGAGATGTAGTTTCCTTCCCAAATGGTTTGAAGAAAATGTATCAGCACCAGGAAACAAGGCATTTTTTAAAAAAAAATAATACATTGTATAAGCTCTTAGTATCTTTGGGAGTGGAGCCCTTGGTCCTCTTCAGCCCATCTAAGCCCACTAATTGAATCTGCTTAATTGAGGTACAAATCTATGAGGATGAGTTCCTAAGGGATTTTGCAAGCCTCCTGCTTATAGATAAATCAAAATGATAGTCCTCAATGTTCATGGCTTCAGATTTCTATGAAATGAGAAATAAAAGGAGGGAAAAATGTGCACTTTCTGAAATATGAAGGAGAGTTCATTGAGCCTCAGGATTAGTTGAGCCAGATGTTGAGGTTGGCTCCTGTTTAAAGAAAGTGTTCTTCCTTCAAATCTGAATGATGATCTTACGTCCCCTGAAATGAGCCTTCGATTGAGATATTTTTGTGCAAATTGGCCTTCTTCCTCCACTGTTACAACGTTCAAAGTGATAGGGACAAATGGTAATTAAAGAAGCAGCTCTTTTTTGAAAAGCAGGTAAGTCATAGGACCCTTAAGTTAGTGTAATTTTTCAGAACACTTGTATCAGTATTCTGGGATCTACTCCACAGTTAAAATTTATAGAATGCCCATCAATGATAGACTGGACAGGGAAAATGTGGCACATATACACCATGGAATATTATGCAGCCATCAAAAACGATGAGTTTGCGTCCTTTGTAGGGACATGGATGAACCTGGAAAGCATAATTCTCAGCAAACTGACACAAGAACACAAAATCAAACATCGCATGTTCTCACTCATAGGCGGGTGTTGAACAATGAGAACACGTGGACACAGGGAGGGGAGCACTATACGCTGGGGTCTGTTGGGTGGAAATAGGGGAGGGACAGTGAGGGGTGAGGAGTTGGGGGGAGAGAGCATGGGGAGAAAGGCAACAAACCACACTGCCACGTGTGTACCTATGCAACAATATTGCATGTTCTTCACATGTACCCCAAAACCTAAAATGCAATAAAAAATAAAATTTAAAAAAAAAATTAAAAAAAAAAACATACAGCAAATTATTGGATTTGCTTTGGTTCTTTCATTGCACGTGTACAGAACCCAATTCTAATTAACTTGATAAGAAATGTGAAATTTCTTGCAGAATTAAAGAACAGATGAAGGACCAGGCTTGGAACAAATGATAGGCCACATCTCATAAAATAGGTTAGTGCTGGGTGGATAAATTATTTAACAATCGGATTCAAGTTTCTTGCTATGAGTCTATTAAAATACAATTTCTTGTTTTTCCAACTTTTTCATTTTTTATAAGATAGCAATTTCTTGGATTTTTTTAAAAGCTCAATTTTATAAGTTGGGATAATTTACCAACAAGTTCAGTAGAAGAACATGGAACCTCCAAGAATATAAGGGAAGGCATGTAAATTTGGATCCTGACTAAAAAAAAAAAATGTTTTTTCATAAAAAAATACTAGGTAAAACCCAAATATTAACATTCTCTATTATTATCTCATAATACAAATGTCATTGTATACAAAGAACCATTGTACATTCAGGACACAAAAACAGAAAATGAAATATCTGTTATCCAAAGCCAACAGAAATACTCAATTTTATTTCCAGGATGGCTAGTTATTTTTGGTATTTCTAGAAGGCTCACTAAAATCCAAACTTTTATGACCAAGGTATATTTTAAAAGATTTATTTGAAACATAAGATATATTGAATTCAAAATGATTCATTTTTTAATATGATATGTTTGAATTAATCTAGAAAAATTATAATGTGACTAAATAGTACTGATATTTAGAAATATAAAGAAACATTTCCTTTTTATAGTATGAATCACTGAATGTTATTGCTGAAGGGGACATTAGAGTTCAAAAATCTTAACATATCATTTTATATGAACTATTCTGCATGAAAGTGCTGAGTCAGTAAGAACTGTGAATGATAAATATTCACTTTTGGTTTTACAAATTCTGAGATTGTTGAGCCTTTGGTCATGGTTCATGATCTATTCCTTTAATCAAATAATTCTCATCAGTAAAATAAACTTTTAAAAATGTACTTAATAGGCCTATTATGTGAATTATCTTTTTTATGTGCCTCTAAAGACCCAAGGAGAAAGCAGTTGAGGACTATCATTAGGAGTTAGTTGACACTCATGCCAATGCTGTCTAATATCATGACAAACAAAATGCATGTTAAATACTCATAAATAATATAAACTGTTACATACAAATATGATAGGATTAAGCATTCTAAATGATAAAACTGAATAACCTATATGCCGCCACCACCAAACTTAGCCTTAAGGAACTTCTCTGCTGACAGAACTTTAGACTTTATCATTAGAATAACAGCAATTGCAGTACAAAATATCAGGTTATTTGTTCAGGATCTCACACTATAAGTTAAATGGCAGATCTAGGAAGAGTGCTTACTCTGCTATCCAAACACCGTGATACTTTGCACAAATTTAATGTATCTCTCATGAGAAGGATAGTTTTTTAACAAGGGATATTTGCATTGGTTTTACGTATTAATGATGTGTTCCAAAGAAGCACTTTATTCCTGTACTTGAAGAGCTTATAGTCTAGGTGTCAGATAGCATGCAAATTTAAAATGTTTTAAAATTATTAAATGTGCATCCAAATCAGCATAGTAAAAAGTGATGATATGAAAACTGGCAAATTATATAGGGTTAGTTTGGTACTTTGTGAAGACAAATTTTAAATCAGGTTTTGACAGTGATAAAGATTAATGAGTGGAGATATTGGGGAAAAGTCTTTGCTTATAAACACAAAAGCGGGGAATGCATGAGTATTACTTAGAGCTTAGTAAAATTGTTTCAGAGATGAAGATAGATAAGTGGAGAAGTAGTTGTCGGGGAGCTAGAATGCCACTCAGAAGGACTTGTATTTGTCAAAATAGGAAATATGAAAACAAAACCACTGTACTTTCTTTAAGAAGAATATTGCATAATGAAATAGATCAAGAAAAGAGTATTTCAACTATAATAAATAGCATACTTTAAGAAAAAAATAGCATTTGCATAGCAAATAGCAATCTTTAATTTTCTTATTTTTTACAACTATCATTTTTGGCTTTAATGATTAATTGTAAATAGCAATTTGTAATTCAATTTTCTCATTATTCTTCACAGCTACCATTTTTGGCTTTAAGGATTAATTGTTCCCTTGCATTTATATTTCTTTTTTTCCCTTCAATAATTGAATGTCTAAGTTTTAGTTACAAGATAATAATCTAGCAAGATATATTTTTGTCTTTTTTAGTGTAGATATGTCCATGTACTCACTTTAGGTCAATGGTATATGCAAGATTTATATGAGCAAACTCTGTATCAATACCATGGATTTTCTTCTTCACCTTTTTCTGATCTGGAAAGGTGGATATGGATGCAACTCAGCATTAATGATGTGATCAAGAATTGAACACTTGGAGATAATAGAACAAAATGAAAACAACCTGGATTTCTAAATGTTTTTATGAGTCAGATCATTTTCACCAACCCTGAACAATTCATTTTTATACTGGTTTGTGTAAGATTTTAGCAGTACAGCTTGAACACTAAAACACTAATTCAGAAATTAATACCTAGTAGTGGAGTTTCACAGCAATAGAAGTTTAAAATATTTGCAATAGTCTTGGTGTTCTGACAGGCAGAGAAAGGGTATACCATATGCTGATATGCCAGTGACACTTGTTATGTGGAAAAAACCTGAATTATAAGCAATGATAATTGGGAGTTATATCAAATGTTTTTAAACTTGTAGCTGTATGAGAAGAGGCTAGAAAAACAGAGCTCTATTCCTTGCTAATTTTAGCAAAATCCTTTAAGAAAGAGGTAAGCCCAAGCAAGAATCTGCCAGTTTGCAAGCAACGTAGAAGGAAGATTCTATCTGTGGCCTGTAATCTAAATTACTGACAATCAGAGACTCAGAGACACCAATATTTCTGTATTTTCAACAGCAGATGATAAGATTGTCACTCAATGCCTTTCCTGGTCAGACATAGTCAGCCGAAATTCAAAAATAAGATTTAGGATACTATCCTGCTATTTGAACTTATTGCTTCATTTGGCAACCACTCTTCCCTGAGTTGTGAGAGACAAGGATGAGAAACCTAAAGGTGCTTATTATGGTTGCCCAGTATAATGTAATTAATTCCCTCACTGAAAACAAAACAAGTAGATAAAATGGGGAGGCAAGAATGAGCATTGAAGATCTGCAAGAACGTTCCTGGACCAAACTGAGGGCTGGGCTGCTGTTTTTCGCGCCCCAACAAGGAGATGTAGATGAACTAGGGAGGAAGAGAGTTTTTTGTTTCTGTAACTGGTTACGGGGAGAAGGCCTGGAAATTATTAGCAGGCCAACTCAAAATTACAAAGATTTCCAGAGCTTATATACCTCCTAAGCTACATGTCTATGTGTAAGTGTGCATTTATCTGAAGACATAAGTGATTGATTTCTTTTAATCTATAAAGTGTGAGTCCCTAAGACCTTCCTCTGGAGCCTCGGTAAATTTACTTAATCTAAGTGGGTCCAGGTGCTGAGGTGATTACCCTTATCTTGTAGCCTGCTAAATCAGGGAGTTTTGAGGAGTTTCTTTAGATGCCCAGTAAACTTGTTTGTGGAGGCCTGGGGAGTTTCTTCAGATCCACAATAAAACCTGTTTAATTCTGAACGGGTCTTAGTAAGAATTCCTTGGTTATTTTGTCATGTTTAGGGCCCAGGAAAGGCCTAGGAAAATCTCCTGATGGGCTTTTCTACAGTCCAGCCTTTGTATAAGTGTACTGGCTTTTAAAATTTAACTTAGCCACTCAGTACTGAAACAGTTGTTAGTAAAACCTGGCCTGCCATGAGAAAAATGGGGGATCTCCTAGATGATTTTTGTCTAAAATCCTGTAAACAGAGAAGAATATCAGAAAACTCAAGTAGGTTTTCTGGTTGCTTTTTAGTTCTAAAAATTATGTTTTATTGTGTGAACCTTGTTTTGTCACATGTGCTCTAGGAACCATCTTCATCAGAACCACTTTATTAGTCTATCTGTTTGTCTACTTATTTAATGAACTTTTCCAAAATATTAGCTCCTGGATTTGTTGATTATTTGTATGGTTTTCCACATCTCTACATCCTTCAGTTCAGCTCTGATTTTGGTTATTTCTTATCTTCTACTAGATTTAAGATTTTTTTTTCTCTTGGTTCTCTACTTCTTTTATTTGTGATGTTAGGTTATTAACCTGAGATGTTTCTATGTTTTTGATGTGGACATTTAGTGCCATAAATTTCCCTCTTAATATTGCCTTAGCTGTGTTGCAGAGATTCTGGTATGTTGTTATCTTTGTTCTCACCAGTTTCAAAGAACTTCTTGATATTTTCCTTAATTTTCTTATTTACTCCAAAGTCATTCAGGGTCAGGTTATTTAATTTCCATATAGTTGTATGAATTTGACTGAATTTCTTAATCTTAATAACTAATTTGTTTGCACTGTGATCAAAGAGTGTTTATGATTTTAGTTATTTTACTTTTGATTTTATGATTGATTTTAGAGTATGTGTCATGTGGCAATGAGGTTACTATGTATTCTGTTGTTTTGGAATGACAACTTGTATAGGTACCTGTCAGGTCTATTTGATCCAGTGCTGAGTTCAGGTCCTGAATATCTTTCTTAATTTACTGTCTTGATGATCTTTCTAATATTGTCAGTGGGGTGTTAAAGTCTTTGACTATTACTGTGGGGGAGTCTAAGTCTCTTTGAAGGTCCCTAAGAGGTTTGCGAATCTGGGTTCCCCTGCACTGGATGCATATAGACTTTGTATAGTTAATTATTGTTGACTTAACCTTTTACTATTATGTAATGCCCTTCTTTGTCTTTTTGATCTTTGTTGGTTTAAAGTCTATTTTGTCAGTAACTAGGATTGCAACCTCAGCTTTTTTCTATTTTCTATTTGTTTGGGGTATTTTTCTCCATCTCTTTATTTTGAGCATATATGTGTCTTTGCATGTGAGATGGGTCTCTTGAAGACAGCAAACCAATGAGTCTTGGTTGTTTATACAGCTTGCCACTCTGTGTCTTTTAATTGTGGAATTTAGTCCATTTACATTTAAGGTTAGTATTGATATGTGTGGATTTCTTCCTATCATCATTATGTTAGCTGATGATTTTGCAGATTTGTTTATGTGGTTGCTTCATAGTATCACTGGTCTGTATATTTCAGTGTGTTTTTGTAGTGACTGGTAATGGTCTTTCCTTCTCATATTTGGTGCTTTTCTTTACAGGATCTCTTATAAGGCAGGCCTAGTGACCACAAATTTCTCAGTATTTGCTTATCTGAAAATAATCTAATTTCTCTTTTCCTGATAAAACTTAGTTTGCCCAAATATGAAATTCTGGTTTAAAATTTATTTTCTTTAAGAATGTCCAAATGAGCAGGGTACTGTGGCTCATGCCTGTATTTCTATCATTTTGGGAGACCAAAATGGGGTGGATCACTTCAGCTCAGGAGTTTGAGTCCAGCCTGGGAAACATGATAAAACTCCATCTCACTGGAGGGGAGTTTGAGGTACAGCAGCTGTGGAAAGGGCTAATGGGCGGTGGGGGTGCCTGCTTTTCTGTGGGTGTTCACCACAATGGCAGATGTAGCACAGTTGTGGTGGCACCAGGGGCCACTTCCAGAGACTTTGTACGTGGTCGGTTGCACTGGAGGTGTTATAGACATGGGGATGTGGTGATGGTGGGTACAGTTCTGGGTGGCTTCTCTGTGTACCACAAGCAGGCATGGTTATTCAGGGTGGTGGAAGATCCACTGTTCTCTGCACAGTGCTAGCACAAGGGCAGGACACTGTCAGAAATGAGATTTGCTGGCTTTGTGCCTGCCATGGCTTCATTGTCAATGGTGGTTGGGGCACAGAGGGCAACTACACTCTTGCATGCTGGTGGGGCAAGGAAACCAAAACTTGCCCAGGCAGAAATGTACCACCAAAGTGATAGGGGGAGTTGCCATGGGCCCAGGGGAAACTGCAGCATGGGGAGGGACAAGACAGGCTTTTGTTTGGCCATAGGGGCTACCTCATTGGTCTCTCTACTGGTCAGGCATGGTCTGCCAGTGCAGCACCTATGGTTTAGGCCCCCAGGCACCCAATTCTTCCCTGCAAGCAGGCATGGCCAGGCTGTGATCCCACAAGTTGGCTAGCAGACCAAGGGGTGCTCAGGTCAGACTAGCCCTGCCAAATGGATAAGACCACCCTGAAGAGATCAGGTCCAACAGTTCTTTTAGGGTTAAGGCCTCCAATGGGAGCAAGTCAAGCCTAAGGGTATAGCTGTCCCTGGCTGTGTTTTGCTGCAGATTCTCCCACGTCAAATCATCTTGGCTTGCATCAACTGGCTTGCTGCCCTTACTACTTCTAGGAGCAGCTCTCTCTGCCAACTCGAGTGTCCATGGTAGTCGAGGAGTCTTCTCCTGCTGGTGTTCCAGAGGCCCTTGGTGAGAGTGGGTGTTTCCAGTTCAACTCACCTATTTCTCTGAAGCTGCTGAGATCCAAAAATGAGTTTTGATGTGTGGTAGCCCTGTGCAGGAATCCCAGCTTCCCCCCTTCAGCTCAGCTTCTGTGTCTTCTCTCTGTTTATTCTCAGTGCCTTCCCTCAAAAGATCTGTTAAAAGCATTCCAGTCATCTTAGTCCCTCAGTAGGAGCTCTTCCACGTGGCTGCATCTATTCAGTCATCTTAGATACTACATCTGTTTTCTCAGAAGGAAACTCAACAAAATCACTTTCAATTCTAACTTGCCATAGTTTTCAGAATTAAAAATATTATATCTATTTAAAATATAAATTCTTTGGAAAACAGTGAACAGTTTTGAAACATTTGGTGAGGAAGTATGTACAGAGAGGGGGAGAGAGAGAAAATTTGTGTAGCCCTTCCTTATTAAAAATAATAATCTTGTTAATAAATTAATGGCAAGAGATGTGACATTGTTACAAATGAGTCTTTCAGAAAGCTTAACTTCTTATTTGTTGAGTCCCTGTCTTAAAAAAAAAAACTTTCATTAAGCTTTAAATAATAATATGAAACTTAACCTCAATGATGTTGGTAAATGTTGATTTATGAGCCATTTTGTTAAATGCAGAATTATCTTTGAATTCAAATAATACTTTATACCAGGAAAGAGTTAAGTTGTAAAATAATATGGATATGAAACATGTCTTTGAAAAATAGATATTAGGCATAGCAAATACAAAAATAATCTTTGCTCTTGGAATTCTATAAATATTTCATGATAATTTTTGCCTTAGCTAATTTTTAATTGCATTAGCATGCCCTTGTGCAATATGCATATTAACCTGCACAGTTAACTCACTTATAAAATCAAATATTACTTGAAATCAAAATATAAGTTTTTATAAATAAAACTGTATTACATTACAATTAAATATTAAAATGTCATTCAGGTCATTTCCTCGGTTAAAATAGCATATGGTAACTATAGTAAATATTTAATGGAATAACCATATATCTTAGATAAGTTCTATATCCTCTGTTCTAGTTTAATTGCTGTGCTCATCCCACAGATTATTTTGTAAAAATTATTAGGCTGTTAAGATAGTTCTCATCTCTACCAAACTAAGTAAAGTGTTTAACATATTTTAGCTAGAATTTATATCCAAATAACCACCTAATTTAAATATGAGTGCATATTAATTTCATATTATAACAAATTAGCTGGAATTTATATCAAAATGGCTACCTAATTTACATATGAGTGCATATTAATCTCATCTAGTAGCTATACTGGTCAATTTGATCTATGGCAATAGTAGCATCTGACTGTTTTGAAGGCTTTATTTACTTTTTAGCTATTTTGTGTTATTACAAGACCTGAAAATTGAAAGTACTCAAAGTTTGTTCTAAACAGAAGCAAGTATTCTAAGCTAACTTTATAAGGACATAGCTAAAAGGTATCTTATAAGCAAATACATGCTCAACCATCAACAGTGGATAAAACTTGTTTCTATGGAAACTAGAATATGTTAAAAGCTTCCCTTTCTTCTTGGAAAACAGCAGGAGGAACAGTAATATCACATCAATTAACAAACAATAAAAGCAGGACAGGAGGGGAAAAATAAGGAAGTAAATTTGAGTTTAAAAATTAATAGATAGCTAGGAACAGTTGCTGACAGCTACAATCCCAGCACTTTGGGAGGCCATGGTGAGAAAACGGCTTGAGGCCAGGAGTTCCAAACCAGCCTGGGGAATGTGGCAAGATCCTGCCTGTATAAAAAAAGCAGCTGGGTGTGGTGGTATGTGCCTATGATCCCAGCTATTTAGGAGGCTCAGGCAGGAGGATTGCTTGAGCTCAGGAGGTTGAACCTTCAGTGAGCTCTGTTCACGCCACTGCACTCCAGCCTGAGTGACAGGGCAAAACTGTCTCAGAAGAAGAAAAAGAAGAAAGAAAGAAAGAAGAAAGAAGAAGAAGAAGGGAGGAGGAGGAGGAAAAATAAATATGTAACGTGAAAATATATATTTTTTTTCTTGAAGAAAAAAATTAGGGTGATCAGATTTCAAATTCAGCAGTGATTTGACTTTCAATGTACATATTCTAGAAATTGGCAGCAGTGGACAATATTATATTCCACTCTAAATGGGTCACCTATTTAAGTAATCTTTGAGGGAGGAACTCAGAGAGGCAGAATTCGATTTTATATCCAGGAATTATTTTTTATTTAAATCTGTCATAATTTCTCTATTTTGGATAAGTTAATATTATTTAATGTGATCATTAAATTTAAACTTGTTTTAAAAACTCTGTTGAAACCTTGAAATTGACTTAACATGCTTTTCAAAAGTATATGTACTCTGAGTGAAAAACAAGTTCTGGACAATATTTTCTCACTCTCCAAATTAAAAGTTGAAAAATTTAAAAGCATTAAAGTATATCTTAGAAAGCAATTATACTTACTAAATTTATAAAATCAAATATTTAACCAAATAATTTTTGGTTTGTATCCAAATGTGAGATCATTCTAAAGTTTGTATATATTGTAAAATTAAAAATGTAATGGCATGCTACAGAAATGATATTGCTTAAAGTAGACAGCTTTCAAACTTTGAAGTGTTACTAACTTCAGAGCCTTTACAATTTTTTTTAACCTATTGAAGCTATTTCCCTATTAGGAAAAAAAGGATATGAGCTAATGTTAATAGACTGAGTAGGGAAAGCTGACAAGGCCTGTCTGTTTTGTTTCCTTTTGTATTTTCTGTGCAGCATTCCAGCATTCCTTCTCCTGGGGGTGGGATGGAATCCTCTCTAGAATGATGGTCTATGACTTACAGTCAAGCAAGGTAAGTTGGAGAATTTCTTTATGGGCAATTTTTTATGCAGAAAGGTAGGGAAAAGTTAGAGTAATGTTTTCAGGTTTTATGGCTGGTTTTGAGGAAAAAGCATTTGGTTTCTATTACACATCTTGGGGAAGAAAGATTCCAGTATCTATGGCTAGCCTTGGGGAGAATGAGGTATGAGAGACAGGAAGACAGGAGAAGGTAAAAGATAAACTTTTGCTTTTAGGCTGCTTTTAAGACCTTCATTACGGTATATTATTTTCTGAGCTCCAATGTTTCCTGGTTTGAAATTCTCCCAAGAAGTTTTACAGTCCAGAAAGTGGGATGGTGAATTATCTTTTATACACACACACACACACACACACACACACACACACACACACACACACACATATAATTGTGTTTTAGGTTTTGGGGTACATGTAAAGAACATGCAAGATTGCTGCATAGGTACATACATGGCAACGTTGTTTGCTGCCTTCCTCCCCATCACCTATATCTGGCATTTCTCCCCATGTTATCCCTCACGAACTTCCCACACCCAGCTGTCCCTCCCCTAGTTCCCACACAGACCCCAGTGTGTGATGCTACCCTCCCTGTGTCCATGTGTTCTCATTGTTCAACATCCACCTATAAGTGAGAACATGCGGTGTTTGATTTTCTGTTCTTGTGTCAGTTTGCTTAGAGTGATGGTTTCTAGATTCATCCATGTCCTTCCAAAGGACATTAAACTCATTCTTTTTTATGGCTGCATAGTATTCCATGGTGTATATGTGCCACATTATCTATCTATCATCGATGGGCATTTGGGTTGGTTCCAACTCTTTGCTATTGTAAACTGTGCTGCAATGAACATACGTGTGCATGTGTCTTTATAATAGAACGATTTATAATCCTTGGGGTATATACCCAGGAATGAGATTGCTAGGTCAAAGGAATTTATATTTCTAGGCCCTTGAGGAATAGTCCACACTGTCTTCCACAATGGTTGAACTAACTTACAATCCCACCAACAGTGTAAAGGTGTTCCTATTTCTCCGTATCCTTTCCAGTATTTGTTGTCTCCATATTTTTTAATGATCACCATTTTAACTGGCATGAGATGGTATCTCAATGTGGTTTTGATTTGCATTTCTCTAATGACCAGTGATGATGAGCATTTTTTCATATGTTTGTTGGCATCATATATATCTTCTTTTGTCAAGTGTCTGTTCATGTCCTTGACCCACTTTTGAATGGGCTTGTTTGTTTTTCTCCTGTAAATCTGTTTTAATTCTTTGTAGATTCTGGATGTTAGCTCTTTGTCAGACGGGTAGATTGCAAAATTTTTTTTCCCATTCTCTTAGTTGCCAGTTCACTCTAATGATTGTTTCTTTTGCTGTGCAGAAGCTCTGGAGTTTAATTAGATCCCATTTGTCTATTTTTGCTTTTGTTGCCAAAGCTTTTGGTGTTTTAGTCATGAAGTCCTTGCCTGTGCCTATGTCCTGAATGGTTTTGCCTAGATTTTCTTCTAGGGTTTTTATGCTGTTAGGTCTTACAAGCCATTGAAATGGTCTTCCAGTTCTAAAAGTAGGCTAGTCCAGTTAAACAGCTTTATCTTATTTTTTTATCTTATCCAGTTTTATCTTATTTTGGGCAGTATTGTTGCAGATAAACTTCTACAAAAGTCCTATACTTCTAGTTTTGTATAAAGTATCCAAACAGATATCTTCCCCACTGACAATAGGTCAACATATGCAGAATTAAAATATAGGCATCATTAATAAAAATTTTCCAAAATGTATAAGAATGCTAAAGATATATTCAGGATATTATAAATATCAATTTGAGCCAAAGAACTATAGATTTTTGCTGATAGAAGAAACTTTAGATATAATCTATTTTAAATTTTCTTATTTTATAAATGATTTTGGAAACTGAAAACCAGGAATATAATATCTAGACTACATAACATTATTTAAACAAGATTGTATGTTCTCATTCAAATATTTAATAAAAAACTATTTTGAACACTATTGAATATTTATATATTTTTTGATTCTGCATAATTAAAAGAAGAAAAATATGAACACACTTGGACAAAAATATCCATTACAGCAGAAACCCCTTTGTGCCATTGAGTCTTCAACCAGTAGCCCAAAACTTTTAAAATTTATTCCTCATTACTCTAAGAAATAACTGTACAGTGTTATTTTTTTACAAGATGACAAATAAGAGGTTTTAGCAGGCCTCAGCCACTTGGAAATAGCAAGATAATACAGAAAAATCAATTCTGTTAGCTTTAATTCAAGAAGGGAATCCACTGGAATTGTGAAAGATACCCAAGATCACAGGGAGGAGAACCCCAGAAAACAGCTCTTGTGATGGTGCCTGGGTGATAAAAGCAAGTGAAGCCCCAGTAGGCGAGCAGTCACTCTCTGTCACTCATTTTTCCACTGGGGATCCACACAACTCAGGCAGAAGGAGAGCATTTTGTTTCTTCCAAGCCATGCAGGTAACTTGGGGAGAGTCTTGGAAATGCTGTGAGGGAAGAATGAGAGGAAAAGCTGCAAACATTTTTCCAGACCAGGTACTGAGAGCAAGTTGCCATTTTTAACGTGTACACACAAAAAGTCAGCCATTCTTTGTCAACCCAGCAGTGTGGGCATGCAGGTATTTTAGTCTCAGTCCAGAGGTTGATATACCTGCTCTGGAGTGGAGTAGGGGCCTCCATAGCCAGAACTGTGGAAAGCCCCTCAGGAGTAGGTATGGAATTATGCTATCCTAAGTTGCAGGCCTGGGATGGGAGGAGAGCTGCTACAGTTGCAGATTTTTCTGGGCAGGAGGATTTGCAACCAGGGCCAGCTTAGTGACCTTATCATCATGTGCCATTGTTGGGTGCCCAAACCTGCTCTCCTAAGATCATGTTGCAGCAGAGCCTACTCTAACCCACTCCCAAGCATAAATCCAGGAATTTGGAGTACACACTTTCCTGGACCACCTCACCCTTCCTGGGCAGGATGGTGGTGCAATGGGGTGCTCTCTGCTTCATGCCCAGACACATCTCTGGGCATTCCGACCATCTACTCATTTGTGTCAGCAGCCTAAGCCACCCCACTCGTCCTAGACATAGATTGTAGTACAACAAGATTCTCTCTACTCCATGCCCAGGCAGATCTCCAGGCAGTCATATCACCTGCTTGCCTGATTTAGCAGCCTGAGTCACCCCATCCCTCCTATACAGAGAGCCTGGTGCAAGGGAGCCCTCTCTGCTACATGCCCAGTTATATTTTCGGGCATTCATAACATCTGCTTGACTAGTTCAGTAGCCTGAGTTGCCTCACTCCTCCTGTGCAGAGACATTGGTGCAGGAGAGCCCTTTCCACTCTGTGCCCAGGCCCACCTCCAGGAATCTGGAGCACACATTCTATTGGATCAGAATTTAAGCCGCCCTCCTCCTTACACAGAGAACTTGGGGCCAACAAGGTTACTCAGCTCCATGCCTAGGCAGACTTTTGGGTGCTCAGTGGTCACCTGTGGATTTTCCTTGGCATTGGTGCCTGTGCCTTCCATCAGAGGACCAGTAGGCAAACCTGCCCAGTCCAGCCTTACCCATCATAGCCCCTAGACCCCCAGAGCTGAAGAGGAAGCTCGGAATCCTGTGTATGCATGCATCAGCCTATTGCCTGAGGCAACAAACAGCTTCTTCCAGTAAACTAGAATCAAATATATATACAGCCATATTGGTACAGCCAGTTCCTTCCTATAAGCAACAACTTATGGCTCACAGACCAAAGAGCACAGCCCAATGTAAAACCTGCAGAAATAAGTTCATAAGACTAGAGAAACAAAGCCAAAAGACCCTGCCCAACATTCTCTACAGTTGTACCCCTAGTTGGGAAGTAGGGGAGGAAGGGAAAATGAAAGATAAACAATATTATAGGAAAAGAAAGACAATGAAAAAATTCTGCTCACATGAAAATAATTATAAAAATTAGAAATGCCAGCATCCTCAGATGAGAAGAAACCAGTGCAAGAATCTTGGCACAATGAAAAATATGAATGTGATGACACTACCAAAGGATCACACTAGCTCTCCAGCAATGGTTGCTAACAACAATGGAAACTTGGAAATAACAGATAAAGAATTCAAAGTCTGGGTTGCAAGGGAGCTCAGCCAGATGTAAGGCAACCTTGCAAATCACAAAGAAACTTCTACAGCAATCTAGGAAATGAAAGATGATATAAATATTTTGAAAATAAATCAGACTTGAAAAACTCACTTGAGAAATTTCTAAATACAATTGAAAGCTTTATCAATAGACTAGACCAAGCAGAAGAAATAATATTAGTGTGAAGACCAGACTTTCAAACTCACCCAGTCAGGCAAAAATGAAGCACAAAGAACTTTAAGAAAAATATACAAAAGTTTTGAGAAATGTGGGATGATATAAAGTGACCAAACCTACAAATTATTGGCATTCCTGAGAGAGAAAGACAAAAAGTAAATAACCTGGAAAACATACTTGAGGGAATAATTCGAGAAAAATCTAATCTTGCCAGACATATAGATATGCAGATACCAAAAAAAAATCCAGATAACACCTGAGAGATATTATACAACATGAACATTACCAAGGCATATAGTTAGCAGAGTGTTCAAGGTCAACATTAAAGAAAAAGTCTTACAGGCAGCTATTGAAAAAAAGTCAGATTACATACAAAAGAAATTCCATCAGGCTAGCAGTGGACTTCTCAACAGAAACCTTATAAGCCAGGAGAGAGACTAGGGACCAATTTTCAGCATTCTTAAAAGAAATTTTAACCAAGGATTTTGTATCTTGCCAAACTAAGCTCTAAAGGCAAAGGAGAAATAAAAGCTTTTCTAAACAAGCAAGGCTAAGGGAATTTGTTACCACTAGACACGACTAACAAGAGATCCTTAAGAGAGTTCTAAACATGAGAAAGAAAGAATGATACCTGTTACCAGAAAAATACACTTAAATACATATACTAGAGATGGTGTACAGCAACCACACAATGGAGACTACAAAGCAAACAGCTAACGAATTCATGATAAGATCAAAACCTTACATATCAATACGAACCTTGAATGTAAATGTTCTAAACACCCTTACTTAAAAGACATTGAGTGTCAAGTTCAATTAAAAAAAAAAGACCCATTCATCTGCTGTCTTCAAGATACCCATCTCATATTTAAAAACACCTGTAGGCTCAAAGCAGAGG
Source organism: Cheracebus regulus (assembly GCA_963574635.1). Classification (NCBI taxonomy): domain Eukaryota; kingdom Metazoa; phylum Chordata; class Mammalia; order Primates; family Pitheciidae; genus Cheracebus; species Cheracebus regulus. Next base: position 29,441 of record CAUYQU010016410.1, on the reverse strand, counting down.
ATTGGAGAAAGATCTACCATGAAAACAGAAAATAAAAAAGAGCAGGGGTCACTATTCTTATATCAGATAAAACAGACTTTAAACCAATAATAGTAAAAAATGACAAAGAGGGCACTACATAATGATGAAGGGCTTAATGCATCAAGAAGACTTAACAATCCTAAATATATGTCCAGCCAACATTGGACCACCTGGATTCATAAAATAAGAACTTCTAGACCTACAAAAAGACTTAGCCACATAATAATAGTAAAGAACTTCAACACTAAATGATGGCATTAGACAGGTCATTGAGGCAGAAAATTAGGAAATTCTGGACTTAACACATGATCAATTGGAACTTACAGACAGCCATAGAATACTCCACCCATCAACCACAGAATATGCATTCATCTCATCTGCACATGGAGCATAACACCTGAGAGATACCTGAGGTGTTATGATTGACTGCATGTTCACCCTAAAGCAAATCTCAATAAATTTTAAATAATTGGAATCATACCACCCATATTCTCTGACCACAATGGAATATAAATAGAAATTAATACCAAGAAAGTCTCTGAGAACCACATCATCATATGGAAATTAGAAAACTTGCTTCTGAATGACTTTTGGGTAAACAACAAAATTAAGGCAGAAATCAAAAAATTATTTAAAATAAATGAAAACAGAGACTCAATATACTAAAATGTCTGTGTTAACAGGAATGTTTTAGCTCTAAATACCTATCTTAAAAAGTTAGAAAGATCTCATGTTAATGAGATGACATTTACAGCAACGCAGATGCAACTGGAGGCCATTACCCTAAGCAAACTAACATAACATAGGAACGGAAAACCAAATGCCACATGTTTTCACTAATAAGTGAGATCTAAACAGTGGGTACTCATTGACATAAAGCTGGGGACTACTAGATGGGGGCAGTAGGGAATGGACAAGGTACAAGGTTTGAAAACTGCCCTGTTGGGTACTGTGCTTAGTATTGGGCTGACAGGATTATTCATATCTTCAACATTAGTAACACAAGATACCCAAGTAAAAATCCTGTACATGTGTCTCCTGAATCTAATATCAAAGTTGAAAAAAGTAACTATAAAATCAAAAACAAAGAACTGAAAAAAGAAAAAAATATATAGTGTAAGTGACTACTTTCTAATAGGTAAGCTTGTGTTTAAATCTCAACTCCCCTAGTTCTGGGATAGTAACTATTGTATACTTGAAGATATCAGAAGAAAATCAATTCTAGAATTTTGTTAATAACAAGGATTATAGAAAAATGTCCAACCCAGTGGTGTCCTGATAAATGTTTACAATGGTATGGGTTGAGTGGAGTGACATTGTATTGTTTGCTAACTTCCATGGTGTAAATACTTCCAATGTGGCCCATTTTAAGCTACCAACTGTCTGGTAAAATACTTGAAAGTTTAATAATCAGCTCTAGTGCTATGCCAGTGTGAGTCAGCTCTTCCATGAATCTGACCCAGTCCTTTCATAATGCAGGTGACATCATAAGCAATGCCAAAATGTATATTCTAATAAAAATAGAACTATTTGTGGATTTCTCCATGATATATATGATAAAATATTTCCTAAAATATAAAATATTGCCAAATCATAGTTGCCAATGATTTTTTATCAATAACTATATAAATTAGCTATCTAGTTCCTAATACAATCTTCTTCTTGTAAACTCAATTTTGAAAACAATATATGAATTTATATGTATTAATTTGAATTTTAAGCATCATAGTGTAATCTAAAATTTTAAGAAAAAAGAATACAGTGGTAGGTTAGAAATAGCTGTCACTTTTTTAATAGTTTGTGATACATTTTGTGGGACTATTAAATAGACTTGTGAAAATGGCTGTCATTTAAATAATATGGGGGAAAATAACTTCAAATACATTCTTAAACACAACAGGTGGCTTGAAATATTTATGTTCACAGATAAACATACGCGATATTATATTTACTGGAATAAAATTGAGAGTAGCGTCTTGTTTAAAAAAAAACTAATCTGATTCTGGGTTTTCAGATTGAAAGTGAAAGTGGTTTAGCTTCTCTGTTAGGATTAGCAAATGTGGCATTGCTTTCCCATTAGGATTAGCTGTCAACCATCAGCTGTAATAGTAGAAAAATCACAGCTGTTCTCCAAGCAAGCCCAAAAGATGATCCTGGGAAGTTACTCTCAGTTTCTATCGAGGTATGCAGAGCCAGCAAAATTCATACGAAGGCAAAATCTGTATTGGGTGCTTAGCATGAAATGGTCTGCATTACACTTCCAGTGAATTAATTACCATCAAACTTATTTCATTTACTAAAACACTGTAAGCTTTTTTTTCTTTTTATCTAAATTTGTCTCCTCTGAAAATAAAAACATCTAAGGTGGCATTGATTGTCTTTGCATATTCAGAAAAAAATCCCCTAAAACAAAGATGTCATTTCTGTTTAGCATTCTTAGATTTGAAACTCAGTATCTGCTTAAATTATTTAGCATGTGACTGAGAAAGGAAAGATCACTGTAGTGTTAAATTATATATGAATATGCATATGAATTTATAAACTGTTACAGCAGTTTATATGTTGAAATGTAAATTAACACACATATATATCCACATTGATATGTTAGATATGGATATATATAAATATATATATATATACATACAGTGTAGGTATATATTCTCCATGGCTAATTTTTATTCAGCAAACATTTGCTGAGTAGTTAGAAATTTTAAAACATTGTGCTAGGAACTCAAGGGAAAATAAAGGTGAATAAAACACTCAGGATAAAAAGCAGCATTTTATTTTCTTGTAGAGAAGACTGGCACATATATAGAAAATAAGATGGATATACGAGGCAGTAGGAAGGAAACGAATAGCAGAGTATAAAATCGCCAGACTATAATTCAAGTTATAAGGAATTTATTTAAAATCCTAACTCAGCAGATTGGTTTTGAGTAAATAATTCTACTAGGTTTGGTGAGTATAAATTGGAAAAATTATGCTTAAATCCTTTTCAGTGAGACACTTCCTTAGACATGAGTAGGACATAATATCATCAGTCATGTGGCTAGAAAAAGGATAAAGTTTTTTTACGGAAAAATTTCTAATACCTACACATTTTTTAAATGCACACAATCTTGTTTTATAACAAATTCACTCCTAGAAACTGCCCACACCTCTCCATGCAGGTATAAAAGAAACTTTATTTTTTCCCTCCTGAGAATACTAAGAAGAACATTGTTACAATATGATAAAATTAGAAACCACCTACCTAACTTTCCTAGAGAGAAAAATTTCTAAATGAAATAAATTACAACTATACCATTTAATATCAGGAAAAAGATAACAATGATTTTAATTAAAATTGTACTTACTCCTATGAAAAAATGTTCACAATAGATTATCATCATAGAACGTTGTCTGACACAGAGTTAGCACTCCATACAGAACATTTTGTTCTTCCAAGCATGACTTAGTTGCATTTAAAAAGAACTTATCTAAATTTGAACCAAAATACTACCTACTGATTTTTCCATTGCTGGTAAATATTAATTACAACGTATGTGCATCTGTGGTTAATAGCTCATGCATAATATTTCACAAAGTATATCTACTTTTGTAGTCAAATGGATCTCATAATTATGTGGGTTACAGATGATTTCAAGAATCACACCCTAGCTGCACATGGCAAATACAGGGACTTGCCATATTACGTTGTTATTCCGTACTTTTATCACTATTGTATGTGTTTAAGGAATATAAGAACCCTCTCTAAATTCAGATCAGGTTTTTCTTGTGGTAAGTTGATTATTTAGAGCTAAGCATGGTAGAAAGAAAGTAGCCTTAGGTAAGCATTATGTCACATCTTGTTTAAATTGCTGGAATTTCCAAGTACCGAATAAGCTGTAATTTAAGTGGTGACTTACCTCTTCTGTTTTCCTGAAACAAACAAACAAAAGTCTCTCTTCAATGATTTTTCTTCAATTTTGAACCTTGTTATAGTCTCCAAACTTTTCTTTTCTCTTGGTTATTTCTATAAGCATCTAAAGTCTTTGAGTTGCCTCACTGAAAGGGGATTATAAAGCAGCAACACTTAGTAATATAATAGATGAGTGCAATTACTATTTATTGCCTCAAATGGGAGTTGCAGAGTTTGCAATGGATTTTCTTTTTTTGCTTCACAATGAATATTTCTATAGTCCTAGAGCTTCACTTTAAGCAAACATACTTTACTGTACAAATAGCCTTTTGACCCTCATACTACCACATCTGATTCGCCATAAATGCTATACGTTTCTTATTACATGCTGAACAAATATGTTTAGGTGGCATAGCTATAAAACAGTGTCAAAAAGAAAATATCTGGTGGTGTTGAAAAGTTAACTTGTCACTCTATAATTATTACATACTTCCAAAATCTATCCAAATACACGTTTAATTTACAGACATAGTTGACCTGATTGTTTTTTAGTGGAAAAGTCTTAAAATGTAGATCCTGGTGCTAAATAATCAACGGAATTTACTTGCATTTGTATTTTGTTCACTTTAATGTTCTGAATTTGATTTAGATATACTCTATGACATTGACCAGTAAAGTTGGATATCTCTGAACTAACATCAAAGCAAGGCATTTGCTATCATTGCTGAAAATATTCTTCTGAAGTTTTCTAAAACATTACATTCAGCAAAATGATTTCAATAGCTCCTGGACATGGGTAGCAGTTTTTCTTTCCTTTTATATGTTTTTATCAATCCAACTATCCTCACTTCACATAAGACAGAAAGGGCAAGATTCAAAGGTGAGCCACTTTGTACCTGCTAGCAGGGGAATGTGGGATGGCGCCAGAGAGAAGTAAAAGCAAAAGTTGGCAGGTTCCTTTCAGACCAATTGAACCTTAATGAACTTCTTAAATTTAATCTGATTCCCTTTCTACCGGTTATCCTCTCAGTAGGTAACTCTAATAATGCATTTAAAACAGGACAATAACTTTATCAAATAAATGCTACTAATTAGAAAGTCCTTGGTATACGTGTTTTTCTTTTTTTTCCAATTCTTCCTTTTAATAATTTCTGCTTTTCTAGCTGATCTTTTAAGTGACCCTACTACATAGCTGAGAATTCACAGTTAGAAGTCTTATTCAACCAAATTAATTAAGTGCCATTTTCCTTCTAGGAGGAAATTAGCTGCTTAGATAAGTATATTAATTGAGTGTTTGTTTTTGTTTATTGTAATCATACTCAGAACCCCTTAGCATAGTTATACCTTGTTCTAAAAATTCTCTTTTAAATAATTATTTCAGATATTTTAGTCAGCTTTTGAAAACACCTATAATTTTCTCATTCATTAAAAATAATTTATATTTCTCTAAATTTAGTATAGGCTTATTAGCTTTATATCACTTCTTGCTTTTGAAGTAATTTCAGGAGACTGCTGGTCTGAGGGTGAGTCTATATGAAATCATTCATTCAAAGCAGGACTTGGCTCAGTCTCTTTAGTTCCTTGAAATCTGATGACTGACATTACTGAAGATGAGCTCACACTGAGGTTCTCAAGGGAGGCCACGTCACAGACACTCTGCTAAAAGATGTAAGGTGATCCAAGATGGATGTGGCATGATCCTTGTCCTCAAGAGAAATAAACCACAAATAACATAAAATAGATGTTAAAAATTTTAAGAGGGAAATAAAATTGTTTCATAGGAGCACTATTGAACATAAATGTGGACAGGTATGTGAGAGGGAAGTGTGGTAACTGTATTCAAAATGCAGAGAAATGTAATAACATAGTGAAGAAGTGGCAAAAAAATTATATTTTGACTAAAATGCCTGCCCTGGGCACCTAAGTGCACACACTGACTGCTAAAGATGAATTGCATACTTGAGCCAAGAACCTGTAAAACCTAATTGCTAGCTGAGAAGTTTGAGTTTCAGTTTTAGAATATCAACATGCCTAAACACTCTATTACGAAGTCTTAAAAAGTGTTTGAGTTCGATTAATTGATATCTTAATTTGTTTTTGATAACACCAAGAGATAGTTTCCTGAATAATATCTGTTTCCTTCACCTATCCTTCATACATTGCATCATTCAAATATTAAAAATAAAAAATAACATTTATTAGGGGCTTACTGCCATCTTCATAATATAGATTAATTACCTAACCTGCCATACTATATTCATTACCATGACATACAATGATGAATCAGAGATGATATTATCATTCATAATCCAGAAGGCAGGATAAGAAAGTACAAAACTAACTGTAGAATGAATTTCAAGAAAAGTAGAGGATTAGGGAAATAATCATTTAAAAAAATGGCCTAACCATTGGAGTAAAAAACTTCATAGGAGTTATTTTACAAGGTAGACTATCTCAAGGAGAAATAGACATACTGAAAAAAAATCGTTTGATTTGAGGGATTCTAAGTTAATCTGCTACTCCAAAGAACCTGTCAAAATACTACAAAGGCTCCTATTTTTTCTTTAGAGAATTCCATTGGCTTATCTCATTGTGCTTCAGCTGCATTTGAGTTAACAGTTTGAATGGGTTGTGATAGGTCATATCACCGGTGTATTGCTGAATTTCATGATGCCTTATTGTGTTAATTTATCAGATCACATTTTTTTTTCCATAAAAGTAATTTAAGGCAAGGAGAAATTCAAATTTTGATATCACTGCATCAGGATCAGGAAGATGATAAAATGATTGCATCTAAGACCAGTGGGAAACTTGAAGATGGTAGAATACTATTCAGAGACCAGGTATGTGGAGGAAGGAAGGAGATCCTGGAAATTATTAAATAAGGCAACCTTACAGTTTTCTTTACCATTAGTTCTACTCAGCACAAACATACCCTGGGCATGTACCATCACCTGTTCTGACCTGTCAGTGTCGTTGTCCTTGTGGTATCCACTGTTAAATATTCTGCTTCTTCTTAGAACTCACATGGTACCTATGGTTCATGTGGTACCTCCTGTTAACTATGCTAATTATAGTCCAAACTCATATTCAAATTAAATTATACATGTTAAAGCATTTTAAAGTACCATTGTCTCTGTGATTCAGTCTTTTATTTTTTTAACTATTTTAAATTCTCATTTGATTGGAAGAAATTACAGAGTAAAACTCACTACCCTAACTGGCTTTAGTTTCTTAGTCCCACCAATCTTTTCTTCCTAGAGCCTGGCTGATTTCTCTGTTTCACAGTTCATTGAAGCCCTTTGTGGTCACCAAGTGCCATCCATCTTATTTTGGGTTGACTTTGTAAATCTCACACATTTAGAGTAGATGAAAGGGATAAGTGGAATCTGGAAACAAAGGGCTCACACTGGATAGGCAGGTGACACCTAAAAGTAGATTTGACAAAAATGAAAGGAGACAGTTTTGGAAGTGATAGATATGATGAATACAGCACATTCTGTGACCTTGCAAAGAAAATAATCATTTTTTAATGCAGTACGAATAATGTTGATGTACGTTTTCAGAATCTTATATTTTTAATGAATTAATACATATCAGCATCTTTTAAAATAAATTTGATTCCATGTGAATATTTCAAGTTAATTTTTTTCCCAGCTCATCACCTCTGCTCCTTCATATATTTCCCTACTTTAACTTCCATCTCTATTATAAACATGTTTTTCTCCTTTCATCTCTCTGATTTGTATAGCTTCTGATTGCATCTCTTTGGTTTTGTATTTTATACTTAGCACTATTTAAGGCTTTTAATCTTCAAAGCTCCTAGAGAACATTACCTAATTAAACTTCCACATAGTATTGTAAGGAAAGTCATTATTAGAACTTCTATTTTTTACATGTGGGAAAAATAAGTCAGAGGTTAAATGGCTTACCAAAAATCACAGTGAGAGTGAGTTGCAGCCTGTGCTGAGACTGCTATGCACAGTCCACTCAATTACGTTGCTTCAGTTGTTTTCCTTTTCATATCTTCTCTCTGGTGTTCTCTAGGAGACTTTATTTAATTTAATGTTATACATTAATTCATTATATTTAAAAATCTCACAATGAACAGCGAATTTTCTTCTTTTAATAATTTTTTTTGTTAATTATTTTTCATTTTCTCAGTACTAGTTTTTGGCTTATTTTTATCAGGAATTTTCTAAGTCTTTTACAATGTCTTCCGTATTCTTTTTTATCTATTTACAATTTTACATTAATACAATACTTAATTAGCTAATCGACTCTTATAATGGAAAAGGCAACAGCTTTAAAAATCATAATTCAGATTGAATAATTACTCATACTTTTTCTATAGAAGCTGGTCAAATAAATCCATGCCTCTGATTTATGATATCTCTATCTACTGGAAAAATATAGGCCAAGTGTGGTGGCTCACATTTGTAATCCTAGCACTTTGGGAGGCCAAGGCAGGCAGATCAACAGGTCAGGAGATCGAGACAATCCTGGCTAACACGGTGAAAAACAGTCTCTAATAAAAATACAAAAAATTAGCTAGGCATAGTGGCACGCACCTGTTATCCCAGCTACTTGGGATACTGTGGCAGGAAAATGGCTTGAACCTGGGAGGCAAAGGTTGCAATGAGCCGAGATCACTCCACTGCAGTCCAGCTTGGGCGACATTCCCCCACCCCAACAAAAAAGTTTATATACTTGACCTTGTGATTTCATGGAAAAGTTTCAGGAACAAATTCTAAGGAAAAAAAGTAAAAATTTGACAAAAATTTGTACACAAAGATGTTCATTGAAACATTATTTATGACATCATACATTTTAAGAACAGATAGCTTATAAAATTAATGATACCAATAGTCACTCTCTTCCAAAGAGATATATATTTACTGAGCTTCTACTATGAGCCAGGAATTTGTTTAATTATCTCATGTAATCTTCTGTTCTATCAAAAGCAAGAAAAAATACAGTCAACCCTACTATTTTAATTCTCAATATGCTTAATATAAAATTGACAAGAACTATCAATTGCCCTCTTTATGATAAAATTAGCATTGGATTTTCTTCTGCAGACAGAACAATCTTTACATTTTTTAGGTTGATGGAAAGTTTTTGGTGAAAATAAGGTTGGAAAAAATATAATACATTTTCTATAACATTAGCAGCAGATTGTAAGGCAAAGCATATCAACAATTTGGAAGCAATATTTTTATGTTTATTAAAACTATATGAATTAAGCAATTTGAGAAACAGTGACTTAGAGAATCAAACTTTAAGTCTGCTTATTAGATGTGACTCATCTGAAGATAGGTATCAGAGAGGAGGGGAAAAAGATCAGGAAGTACTCAACCAGAGTTCAATTTCCTCCTGAGAATAAATCATAAGCATTTGTATTATATCTTCTCCTACTATGCATCACCTAGCATATTTTTTCTGTGAATAGTAGATAAAAAACTACGGTTTTAATAGTTGTGATTACAAAAGTGCACTTCAAATATTTTTCTTAAACACACTTTCTTTGAACTTCCTTTTCCATTTGTCATTTATCACTCACTTTAGAAAATACTGGAATATGAGAGTTGTCTTTTTTAAAATAAGGTTAAAAGTCTATATGTCATAGAGTAAAGCTCTGCCCATGGTATATAGCTGATTGCTTTTGGCTTTTCAGGCTGATAACAGCATTGTTGACTAAGCTATCAATCTCAGCTAACTGAACTACCGAACCAAGTCAGCTACTGGTGATATTATTGAATTCTCAATTAGTAGCTTTAAAGAATGAGAAAAATAAAATGTCCATAGGCCAATTAGTCCTTTGATTCTATGACTTGAGATGTTTACAACATATAAGCTATCTGCCTTTCTGCAATAGATAGATGGCATGTAGATAGAAAGAAAGAGATAGCTACATAGATAGAATTTAAAATTCAATAGGGACTGCTCTCCCTTAGTAACTATATTTGGATTCTCACAATTAATAATATAAAAATATTAATTATCTGAAATTTCCAAAGCACTCTTAATATTCCAGACACTGAACTCAAAATTAAGTTGAGAATAGGACTAATCAGACATAATCTATGCCTGAATATCCAGCTTTTTTATCCTGACTTCAGAGTAGTTTTGTGTGCATGTGCATGTGAGTGTGAGTGAGTGTGAGAGAGAGAGAGAGACTGTGTGTGTGTGTGTGTGTGTGTGTGTGTGTGTGTGTGTGTGTGTGTGTTTTGCCCATTACAACAAACTAGGAAATGGATACAACTTTAGGACAAAACGTTTGGAAAACTGCAACTGTGGAAAACAAGAGTAAATTTTGTGATTGATTAAGGTCCAAATGTTGGTAAAGTTTTCAATAATACATGATCTTAGTTTAAGTTCTTTAAAAGCAGACTATGAGGTGGGGGTTGATGTGCAAGTGTTTTATTTAAAAGGTGACCTCAGGATAAACCAATAAGAGAGTGGAGGGAGGGCAGTGGAAGAAAAGCCAAGCAAGGGTGTGATTGTAGATTATTCTACTTTCAATTGCCAGCCTAACCTACAAGGGGAATCCTGGAGTGCAAATTATACCTCAGTCAGCCCACCTGTGAGTCAGTGAAGTCGGTTATTCATATTCTTGTATAGGTCAATCACTGGCTATGAAGCTGCCTCAAGGAAATAAACTTTTAACTGTTTTCATCCTCTGGAATCCACAAAGTTACTCTTCTGATCTATTAATATTCCCAAAGTAAGGACACCAGAAAATAGAAAAGAGAAAAACATTCCTGGCTACAATAGAATAAAATTAAATCTGCAAAACTATTCCTGCCCCTGGCCATTACATACATTTTATATATTTCTGACATTTGTGTTGGTCACAAAGACAAACATAAAAACAACAATGTGTGGGACAAGGCAAATATTTTACTATCAGTTTTCAAAAAGCCTAAAAATAAGCAAAGAATACATTCCCTGGTACTGTGTTTAGCAATACAGAAAAGAGGGGTAATTTAGAGGTTAAAGCTTTTGGTCTTTCCAATTAGATAACTAATGATTCTGTGAGTTTTACAGAAAAACAAACAAGCATATTCTACAAAGCTATTAGAAGCAAAGCACAAAGAAGCTGAGAATAGATTCAGAGAACTACAAAAATAATCCAAAGAGGTCCAGGCAGGACACTAACAGTTCTCAATATAACTCAATTTGGAAAGAAGCAGACTTAGCAGTTTGAAAGGCATCCTGGAATGTTGGGGAAATATGGGGAACATTTAGTAAAGAGAAACTCCTCTATTCTACCAACTTGTCAGAGAAGGGAGAGATAACTAGCTTTTTACCATTTATATCTGTGCATATTGGAAAAAATAAAACAGAAAAAGCAGAACAATCATAATTTTACAGTGCTAATTATACCAATGATAGAGACTTTATGGAACATAAGAGAAAATGCTAAAACAAAGGGACCACAAGAGTTTAGCTGAAACTGCCCTTCCCTTCCAACCAGTGTACTATGAAATATCTGGTGAAAACTTAATGGCTACATAGAAGTGAAGAAGTGTAGAAACAACTACTATGAAGGGATAGAACATACCACTAAACATACCACTCCTTTTTGTCTATAATATTAATAGACATACCACTACCAAGTGAGAACTATTCAAAGAATGTGATTGTATGATATCTGTTACTATTATAGACAATATAGGAGTAGGATGGTGTCTTATAATATTAATTTAAAAGGCTATATGTACATTCATATACAAGATTTAAAATAAAGTATGAGATGCTTAAAACAATTATACAAGATGTCTCCAACAGTTTCGGCTGCTATAACAGAATATCATAGACTGGGTGGCTTAACAATTTATTTCTAACAGCTCTAGAGACTGAAAGTCTGAGATGAAGATTCCAGCCTGGTCATTGTATTAGTCTGTTTTCATGCTGCTGATTAAGACATACCAAAGACTGGGCAATTTACAAAAGAAGAGGTTTAATGGACTTACAGTTCCACGTGGCTGGGGAAGCCTCACAATCATGGTGAAAAACAAGGAGAAGCAAGTCATATCTTATATGGATGGCAGCAGGCAAAAGAGCTTGTCCAGGGAAACTCCCATTTTTAAATTTATCAGAGGATCATTCTCTATCAAGTTAACAGTGCAGGAAAGACCCACTCCATAATTCAATCACCTCCCACCAATCTCCTCCCATGACACATGAGAATTGTGGGAGTTACAATTCAAGATGAGATTTGAGTGGGGACACAGCCAAACCATATCATTCTGCCCCTGGCCCCTCCCAAATGTCATGTCCTCACATTGCAAAACCAGTCATACCTTCCCAACCATCCCCCAAAATTTTACCTCATTTCAACATTAACTCAAAAATCCACAGTTCAATGTTTCATTTGAGATAAGGCAAGTCCCTTCCACCTATAAGCCTGCAAAATCAAAAGCAAGTTAGTTACTTCCTAGATACAATGGGAGTACAGCTACTGAGTAAATATAGCTGTTCCAGATGGGAGAAATTAGCAAAAACAAAGGGGCTATAGGCCTCATGTAGGTCTGAAATCCAGCAGGGCAGTGACATCTTAAAGCTCAAAAATTATCTCCTTTGACACAATGTCTCACATTGGGGTCATGCTGATGCAAATGGTGGGTGCCCATAGTCTTGAGTACCTCCTCCTTTGGGGCTTTGCAGGGTACATACAGCCTTTCTCCTGGCTGTTCTCACAGACTGGTGTTGAGTGTCTGGGCTTCTCCATGTGCACAGTGCAAGGTGCAGTGGATCTATCATTCTTGGGTCTGGAGGACGATGACCCTCTTCTCATAGCTCCATAAGGTAGTGCCTCAGTAGGAAATCTGTGTGGGGCTCCAACCCCACATTTCCCTTCCACATTCCCCTGTAGAAGTTCCCCATGAAGGCCCTGCCCCTGCAGCAAACTTCTTCCTGGACATCCAAGCATTTCTGTACATCCTCTAAAATCTAGGAAGAGGTTCTCAAACTCCAATTCTTCTCTTCTATGCACTCGCAGGCTTAACACCACATGGAATCTTCCAAGGCTTGGGGCTTGCACCCTCTGAAGCCACAGCCTGAGCTCTATGTTGGCTCCTTTCATCCATGGCTAGAGCAGCTGGGACACAGGGCACCAAGTCCCTAGGCTGCACACAGCACCAGGACCCTGGGCCTGGACCATGAAACCACTTTTTCCTCCTAGGACTCCAGGCCTGTGATGGGAGGGGCTGCCATCAAGTTCTCTGACATGTCCTGGAGACATTTTCTCCATGGTCTTGGGGATTAACATTTGACGTCTCATTACTTATGCAGATATCTGCAGCCAGGTTGAATTTCTCCTCAGAAAATGGAGTTTTCTTTTTCATTGCATTGTCAGGTTGTAAATTTTCTGAGCTTTTATGCTCTGCTTCCCTTTTACAACTGAATTCCTTCAACAGCATCCAAGTCACCTCTTGAACACTTTGCTGCTTAGAAATTTCTTCTACCATATACCCTGAATCATCTTTCTGAAGTTCAAAATTCCATAAATCTCTAGAGCAGGGGCAAAATGCCACCATGCTCTTTACTAAAATATAACAAGAGTCACCTTTGCTCCAGTTTTCAACAAGTTCCTCATCTCTATCTGAGACCACTTCAGCCTGGACATTATTGTCCATATCACTATCAGCATTTTGAGCAAAATCATTCAACAAGTCTCTAGGAAGTTCCAAATTTTTCCAAATTTTCCTGTCTTCTTCTGAGCCTTCCAAACTGTTCCAACCCTTGCCTGTTACCCAGTTCCAAAGTTGCTTCCAGATTTTCAGGTATTTATAGCAGCACCCCACTCTACTGTTACCAATGTACTATATTAGTCCATTTTCACACTGCCGATAAAGGCATACCTGAAACTTGGAAATTTACAAAAGAAAGAAGTTTAATGACTTTATGTTTCCACATGGCTGTGGAAGCCTCACAATCATGGCAGAAGGCAAGGAGAAGTAAGTCACATCTTACATGGATGGCAGCAGGCAATGAGAGCTTCTGCAGGGAAACTCCAGTTTTTAAAATTATCAGATCTCATGAGATTCATTCACTATCACAAGAAGAATGCAGGAAAGACCCAAAACCACAATTCAGTCGCCTCCCAATGGGTTCTTCCCACAACACATGGGAATTGTGGGAGTTACGATTCAAGATGAGATTTGGGCAAGGACACAGCCAAACCAAATCAATTTTATGTTCTTGGTGAGAACCCTCTCTCTTGTTATATCCTCACATGACTTTCTTTGATGCATGCATGCAAAGGGAGAGAAAGAGAGAGCAAGAGAGAGATGCCCATGTTCCCTCCCCTTTTTATAAGATCATGAATCCCATTATGAGGGTCTCCTTCTTATGACTTCATCTAAACCTAATTACCACCCAAGTCCCCACCTCCAAATACCATTAAATTAGGGGTTAGAATTTCAACATATGAATCTTATGGGGATACAAACATTCAGTCCAAAGCATAATACCTAGAGGCAAGTTTACTGTGAAGGTAATGGAGCTTAAACTTCAGTGTCCTCACTTGTTTGAGATCACTTCAAAGTTTTAAGAAAGACTTCAGCAATATATTCACATAGATATTTTCTTTTGTAAAATTTTAGGAAAATAAGATTTTAACTCAATTGGTTGAGTACAGTATCTCAATGGTATATTGTACTTGGTTTTCACCACCCTGCCCCTTCTATCTGATACATTAGAATGGGCACGAGCATTTTAGAATCTGGAAAGTAGAGTTGGAGGCACATAATGTTTGGGTTTATTGTATCTAGTCATGTGAACTGCAGCTGTTTTCCTGTATAGTTAAGTTATTGATAGCCATTCTGGTGTAATAATGGATTCCAAAAAATCCCCACACTGGTGGTATTTCATCTATCATTATGACACAAAGGTATAGATGTGAAGTTATATCATGATAAGATTATTTCTTATGGCAATTTGTCCTGGAAGTGTGTGATTTAGTTGAGGAGAAACAAGATTTGAAATGTGTGGGGCCAAGAGCTAGTCTATGGAAATTTCTCCCAAACATTAAACTTGTAAAATTGTAAGAAAATAATTTGGTCCACATTTATATCTGGCTAAAACTATCAACCATTAAAAAGAAATCTACTTTAGGTTAACCATGCTAAAAAAGATTGATTAATATATTCTTCCCTCTAAATAAAAATTACAAAATTGTCATCATACAAATAGGTAATAAAATGATATTTAGTCAAAATTTTAGGATGTTTATTATAGAAGTACATTTTTTTAAAAAATTAATGTAATTAGTTAATTTTTTAAAAGTTATATTACTGAATTTTGTGATGCATATGATGTTTTTCTGCCTTTTGAGCATGAGATTTTTTTGAATTTATTTTGTTGACTCTAATTGTATATCCCTTTTCATGCCTAATTATATATTTCCAAGTTTAGATGTAACCCTTGTAAGACCTTTATAGAAAGAAAATACCTTAATAAAACAATGCTAGCAAATGGGAACAATACAAGAAAATTCAAATACTACATTTCTGAAAAAGATATTTGAATATTATAGAAGGTCAATTCTACTTAAATTTCTCTATGAAGTGAATAGAATCTCAACCCAAATACTAAAAGGATTTTTAATTTGACAAAATATATTAGATTATATTTGAAATTAAACATATGCAATCAGTAGGAACATCATAATAGGAGAAGTGTAGAGAGCTAAATCTTACCAGATAATTTATGCATATTTTGAATCTATGTTAATCAAAATTTTTTGGTATAGAAATAATTAGAAACATAATAAATCCATCAAGCAGAATGGGTTTCAGATATAAACTCAAAAGTGTGATTTTAATTTATGGCAAAGTTAATTTCAATGTAGGATGAAAAGATAATAAACAAATGACATGGGAGAACTTGTTATAGTGGGGCAAATTATAAATCATCATCCTTAACTTTGCATTACATCAATATAAATTCAAATCCATCAAATCTTCAAACGTAACCTTAAATTTCAGTAACAAGGAGTGGCATCATGCCTGCAAATATCTTAGATATCAAAGGACAGTAGGTAGCTATACCTGGCAAGTATGAGTGTAAGGTCACATGGCTTAGAATTAGGGACTATTACAAACCACAAGTTGACCATTTGGTAAACACTTTCATTGTCACAAAATTCTGTTGAGTATTTTCTGTTGTTACCCTTACACTGGTACACATATACTTTTTGCCCACCACCCATTAGCTAGACACTAAGCTATTTTAGTTTAACTAGAATGTACCACTTTTTAAAACTTCACTCTTCCCAGCTCCAAAATTTGAAAAGGAGTACCCTAGTATTGTTAGTCCTGTTAGTAGCATGTATTACAAAAGCAGTAATACTACTGATAAAATGTTAGGAATTTCTCACATCAACATAAATCAAGCCATCATTGGGTATAAAATACATTTGTAGAGACTCAAATCTTTATTAACTATCAAGAGAACTAAGAAGAAATTCAGACACCTCAATCACTTAACATTAACTTGTGACTCAGAATTTCTTCTACCCATACAGCTTTTTGAGAATTATAACAAACCATAAACAGTTAATGGACAGGAAATTTTTACAGAAGGCTTTGCCACTCCTCTGGAAACTTGAGAGACCCAAAAGGGCTGAAACTGCCATGAAAGTATCTTTAACATCTCCACACCTGTGTTTCAGTTACCTCTTTTTCCTACATGTCTAGCATGACTTCTCCTAAGTTATCCTCATTCCTTTTTTTTAAGATCTTCTTAAAACACAAGTTTAAATATATCACTTTCTTTCTTAGTATTCTTCAAAGAATTCTTATGCTCCTCTCAATAAAAATCCTTAATATGATCCACAAGCTCCTGTGAAACCTAATGATATACTTAATTCCTGTCCTGTAGAATGTGCTGCATTTCTTCCTATAGAAAGTCTTCTCATATGCTGTTTCTTTTACCTACAACATCTAACTAACTCTCTCTTTCTCTACTAATTTACATCGTCTCACCTTTTAGTTTTTAGCTAAATGTCACACCATCAAGTAGGCTTCACTAAAGCCCAGGTTTAGGCAGGTTCTGTGTGCTCAGTCAGGCCAGCCTGGAACTTTGTGGGGCTGGGAATAATTGAAGGGAAATCCACATAACAAAAACTGAAATGTTAAAAGTTATAAGCATGCTGTCCTGACATGTTGGCTCACGCCTGTAATCCCAACACTTTGGGAGGCCAAGGCAGGCAGATTACGAGGTCAGGAGATTGAGACCATCCTGGCCAACTCTACTAAAAATACAAAAAATTAGCTGGGCATGGTGGTGCATGCCTGTAGTTCCAGCTACTTAGGAGGCTGAGGTGGGAGAATCCCTTGAACCCGGGAGGTGGTGATTGCAGTGAGCCGAGATTGTGCCACTGCACTCCAGTCTGGTGAAAGAATGAGACTCCATTTCAAAAATAAAAAAAGTTATACACATGCCAAAGACACAGATTCACAACTGAATGTCTGGATAAAGTTTGAAGAATCATAATGAATTCAGTAAAATTGCAAGACACAAAAATCAACATACAAAAATCAGTAGCATTTTTTAATACAAGGATAGCAACTTAATAGAAAAAATAAAATAATCTCATGTATAATAGCAAATAATACCTAAAAATAGATTTAACCAAGGAGGTGAAAGATTGCATAGTTGAAAACTAAAATGAATTGGTAAAATGATTGAAGAATTTAAAAAAAAAGGAAAGCTGTCCCATGGTCATAGATGGGAAGAATTTATATTATGAATACTGTCATACTACACAAATCCCTATCAAAAATCAAATGGCATTCTTTATGGAAATAGAAATAAAACTCCTAAAATTTGTATGAAAACTCAAAAAACTCCAAATAGTTAAAACAATACTGAGAAGAAAAGAAAATTGGAGGCATCACACTTTCTGATTGAAAATTATGTTACAAAGTTATAGTAATCAGAGCAGTGTGGTACTAGAATAAACATAGGACAATGTTTATTAACATCACAGAGAACGCAGAAATAAATGCAAACACATATAGTCAACTAAGTTTTGACAAGAACACCAAGAGATACAGCAGTGAACCGTCTCTTTAATAAAGGATGCTAAGAGAACTAGATTTACACATGCAAAATAATAAAATTGCATCTTTATATTACATCCTACACAAAAGTCAACCCCAAATGAATAAAAGACCTAAATGTAAGACTTGAAACCAAAGTAATCCTAGAAGAGAATGTATAGGGAAGTTCCTTTAAATTGGCCCTGCCAATAATTTTTTGGATATCACACCAAAAACTCAGGCTACACAAACAAAATTAAATGAATTGGACTACATCAAACTAAAATGCTTCTGCACAGGAAACAAACAACAAAATCAAAAGGCAACTTACACTGGGAAATAAATAAGTGTAAACCACATATCTGATAAGAGGTATTAAATTTATAAAGAACTCCTACAACTCAATAGTAGGAATACAAATAATTCAGTTTTAAAATGGGCAAGGAAACTATGCATATATTTCTCTGATAAAGACACTAAAAGAGTCAACAGATATATTAAAATACAGTCAACATCACTAATCATAGGGGAAATGCAAATTAAAACCATTGTGAGGTATCACTTCACACCTGATAAAAGGATGGCTATTATCAAAGACAAAAAAAAAAGAAATAAAAAATGTTACTGAGGGTGTGAAGAAAAGTGAACTTTACTACACTGTTGGTCAGAATGGAGACTGGTACATCTATTGTGAAAAGAAATATGGAGTTTCCTAAAGAAATCCAAAATAGAACTACCATATGACCCAGCAATTTCTCCTCTGAACTCATACCCAAAGTAGATGAAATTAACATATTATAAAGATACCTGCACTCCAGTGTATATTAAAGCATTATTCACAATAGCTAAGATATGAAAAGAATCCACAGCTCTATTGACAGATGGATTGATAAAGAAAATGTGGAATAAATATATAATGGAATATTATTGAATTTTAACAAAGATAGAGATCCTTCCACTTGCCACAATGTAGAAACTGAAGGACATTATGCTAAGTGAAATAAGCCACCCAAAGAGAGAAAAACATTGCATGATCTAACTTATATGTGGAATATAACAACAACAAAAAAAATTCAAATACACAAATATTGAGAATTAATGGTTACCATGGGTGGGGTAGGGGAGGGAGAAATAAATGGTTAGATGTAGGTCAAAAATATAAGATAGCATAAATACAGGATTAACAAGTCTAGAGCTCTAGTGTACAACATAAGGACTAAAATTATTAGAACTGTACTGCATTAGGTATTTTTTATTAAATAGAGTTTAGTTGCACTTATCACAATAAATTAACTATTGTGTAATGATATGTTAATCTGCTTCACTATAGAACCCATTTTACTATCTATATGTATCCCATAAAAACGTATTGTAAACCAGAAACACATATGCAGTAATATTTATTTCTTAAAAAATTAGAGAACTGCGAAAGTATAGAGATATGCAAGTTTGAGGGGAAGTGGTCTCAGAGTTGTTCTTTCCTAATAACAATGTATCTTCCTGCTTTGCTTTGCTATAATTCTTGTCATCATTGCCATTATTAGAGATGTTGTATCATCTCAGAAGTAATTTAAAATTAATTTTAAGAAACAATTATGTGTTATCACACTTTTCATGATTCTTTCTTTTGAAAGGTAAAACAATTCAAAATTTTTAAAGGAAATAGAAAATCCAAGGTCATATTCAAGGTCATTGCTCCTTCAGGCATGACTAGATCCAGGACCTCGTGAACCTCACATGGACTTTTATTTCTCTTCATTTCGTACAGTTGTTCTTTTGTACATTTATTTAACCACTTGATCTTATTCTTCTGCTTTCATATGTTCAAGAAAAATAGTCTTAATTGGATTCAGTAAAAATTATTCAAATTGCTCCTTATTCTAGCTAAATAAACTCATCCAATATCAATACATCACAGCTTAGGAAACCTTTTGACCATTATTTAAACCCCAGCCATTTTAGAAATTAATTTTGGCAAGAGGTTTAAATACTTTAAACAGCTGGATTGAATCACTACTCATCTGTGTGTTGTGGATGGCTGTACCATGACTAATATCCCCCGATGTGAAGATCTGGTAACATTTTGATTCACTTACTTGGATCAGCCACCATTTACCCTTGTGGTAAAGATGGAATACAATGAGTGACCTTTCAAAATGGTATTGGCATAGTAGTTTCCCAAAGGCAAGAGCATTAGAAAGACAAAATTCATATACTATTTCACTGAAGCTAGAATTCTATCAATGATAAGAAACACTACTATTTCCATAATACTAAGAAATAAAAGATTTATTTCTTATACTAAGAAATAAAATAAAACTTCTTTCGTTTTATATTAAAATATATTATTGGGCATAATAATGTTATACTTTCATTTACATAAAAAATATGAGTGAAATATATTTGTTAAAATGTCATTAAAATATTTCAACATTCAGTGTCTAACTCTTCTGAAACTCTTCAACTTAGAGTGTGCATGTGTGTATGTGTGTGTGGGTGTGTGTTTTCACACATTATCCTCTGCCAGCAGGAGTTTTAGAATTACAACATTTCTTAAAAGAGTGCTCATCATTGTATCTGAAATTTTCTTCCAAACTAGTTACACTTACTCTGCAAGTTTTGATGCAATGTGCAGACATAATGGTGCCTCATGACTGCCACTGAACAATAGCAATTAAAAGATCAATGCCAAATCAAAAATGTTAAATATTAAAATGTGACAAATTTGCATCTTAGGATTTGAAAAATATATTACACTTGTTTTGTGATTGTTTTTTTTCTTATGTACTTTTTTTCAGTGAATGAGTATATATGTATATATTTATGAATATTTTATATGTCTATATAAAATTTATTAATTTGCTCCATTAAACTTATTTTTCCATGTGGTTTCTCTCATTTCTAAGGTTTCAGAAATCTAATACTAGTAGTTGGGTAGAGATTGCTTTAGTAGTAAACATTTTTGAACTGACACAATTCATAATAACATAAAATAATAGATTAGCAGAGTCCAACATTGCAATAATAAAATACTTGGCTACAGTAATAAATATAGCTACATCCTTCTCATTATGAATTCTGAAAAATCAATTTCTCCCCTGATGTATGTAGAATAATGTTTTCCCAAATATAGCCATGTCCTAATCCCTAAATCCTGTGACTATACTATGATACACAATAAAGGAGAATTAAGGTTTCAGGAAGAAATACAATTGTTAATTAGCTGAACTTGAGATGAGCATATTGTTTTGAATTATCTATCTGGGTGAGCCCACTATAACCACAATGATCCTTATAAGTAAGAGAGGTAAACAGAAGAGTCAATATTACTGTAAGATGCAGGTGAAAGAAAATTCAACTGGCCATTACTGGCTTTAAAGATGGAAAATAATTATGAGCCAAGAAATATGGGTGGCCTCTAGGAAGGTAAAAAAGCAAGGAAACAAATTCTTTCCTACAACCTCTAGAAGAAATGCAGCCTTGACAACACCTCTACTAGTCTGTTCTCACATTGCTACAGGTAAATACCTGAGACTGGCTTATTTATAAAGAAAAGAGATTTAATTGGCTTGTGGTTCTACAGGCTCTGTAGGAAGCATGAAGCTGGCATCTGCTTGGCTTCTGTGAAGGCCCCAGGAAACTTACAATCATGGTGGAAGGCAAAGGGAGAGCTGAACATTTCACATAGTGGTAACAGGAGCAAGAAGGGCAAGGAGGTGCTAGATGCTTTTAAACAACCAGATCTCATGAACACTCACTTCACTGTTGCAAGGAAAATATCAAGAAGGACGGTGCTAAACTGTTCTTGAGTAATCTGCTCCCATGATCCAATCACCTCCTACAAGGCCCCATCTACAACACTGGAAATTACAATTTGACATGAGATTTAGTGGGAACATGGATCCAAACTAGACCCACATCTTTTTTTCATAGTGGGACCAATCCAGATTTCAGACCCCCAAAAGTGTAAGACAATTTATGTTGTTTTTAGCCACAGAGTCTGTTGCAATTTGTTACAGCAGCAAAAGAAAAATTATATAATTTTAAAGCTAACTTTTCCACTTTTAAGTAAGGGGGATGCTATTAATTAGTATATATCTGTCATTTGAATTTCATAAAATCAATTTTTTTTTGCAATTTCATGTGCCTACAGAAATATCTCAATGTAAGCAGTGAGCAGAACTTGATTCTTCTAAGAATTTAGAGAGAAAAATGTCTATCTTGATATCAGGCTAGCTAGTTTTTATTTTTATGATTGAAAGGGTGGGAAACACTCAAATCTTTCTGAGAGTTCTCTTGATTGGATAAATCACAGGTTAGTTAATCTGTCAGGCTGCCTTTCTAGAGAATCAAGGATCTTATTATTATGAATCTGCTCAGCAAGAACCATTGCCAGTAATCAAATACCAAGACATGTTCTGTCAGTGATAATTAATAACACAGATTTGTTTAATGGCCTGTAAAATTGTCAGAGTATGTGTTTCCTACTGCAAAGGCATATTTTACATGAACACACACACACAAACAACCCATCACAAAGAATATCATCAAGCATTATATAATATGTAATGATTTGTTGGGAGATGATTTTCACTATTCTTAAAATAAATTTAGCTTGTATCCTCCAGGTTACAAAATCAGAAAAGGACACATGGGAACAGGAGCAAGGTAATTTTGCATTCTTTTTAAAACAAGTTTTATTTCATGGCTTGTCACAGATGCTGGGAATGTGATAAACAATAGAAATTTATCACAAGAAATCAATATTCTCACTAGAATTCTGACTAAAAATTAATATCTATCTCTTCTCTCATTAGCAGTTCTGGTGCTTCTATGATAATGTGCTGTCAGACTCAAAGATGATGTGATATTGTTTATCATTAGCCCATGTACTTTAAAATATTCCATGACCAACAATTGCACAGTAAATGGCAATAAAATTCCCAGAAATGGGTGGGGTTTGGGGGCTCGAAAGTGGGATCAGGAAATGAATTTGCAGGTGTTGTGTGCTTCTTAGGAACAGTTTCCATAGTAATCCAAAACACAGTACTATCTCCGCTGTATTGTTTACCCTCTCATTAAACAGAATTTTACTCAACAGCAAAGACTAATAAAGGAGAACCCTTGCATGAACTCTTGATTTTAGTGACTGCCTTTGGCATTTTCTCAGTAGTCATTTACCATAACAATTGTACAGTCATAGTGAGCAATCTTAGGGTGTCTAAAAAAGGTAATTATTTATTATTACAATTGTAGTGGGTCAATTAGGTGAAATGTAGAGCTGTAACTTTCACAGATTTACTACAGAACCTTATAGAAAGTCACTTTGCTTTATCTTATCTAAAAATTCCTTTGTATTTATTATAATTTATTATAGTACAGGTAATAAGACTTTTCTAGAAGAAAATTGTTTTATTAACAAGCTTTTAAAATGGTAAAATAATGGCGACTGTTGTGTGGTGAAATAATCTGTAATTCTGCAAAAATTTAGCCACAAATGTAATCTTTGACAAGTCAACATTTTTAAACACACACACATATATATACAATTACATATATGTTAGTACATTTTTATATTTCTTGAGAAGTTATATTAGAACTTTTGTCTTTAATAGACATATTAAAGCTTGTCATCACCTCTCCTAATACAATCGCCAACCCGTCTGTCATTCAATAAATACATTTATTGAATATATTTTAAAATTTACCTCCTGCATAATTTAAGGTTTATTCCCTAAATTCTTCACTCTGCATTGAAAACATTGGATTTTTCCTTTGATACATTCTGTCACTGACCAGTCCACTACAGTCATGCAATAATGATGGGCTTACTTCCTAGGATACACCCAAGCTTGCCTTCCTTGGGCAAGAATTTACTCATGCACTGAAGTTTTTTCTCAATCTCTATGCTTTTTCGAAACCAACTCGCCCTATATTCCATTATTCAAAATGTCTTTTCATGTTAGATGAAAGCTATCTATTCTGTGTACTATTTCAGGTTCATCAGTGGATGATTATAGCTTAATATTCTACCTCTTCCTGGACGATATCTAGGTATATGTTACCAGGGCTCTGCTAAACATAAATAATAATAGAAGGAGTAATAGTAATAAAATAATAGCTAAAAATTATGCCTTGGTTTCATTGCCAGGCAGTAACCTAAGAACCTCACCTGTATGCTCACACATATTTCTCACATCTCCCCATGAAATCTTCACTTTTATTCACCCCATCAGTCTTACAGAGGAAGCATCACAGGTTCAGAGAGTTTAAGAAACTTGTCAAAACTTGCCCAGTTTGAGCATAAAGTACTGAAGATGAAAATCTGAAACTTCTGATTCCAGAGCTTTGGAATTTAACCTTAAGCTTTTGCTTGCTCCCTGTTTTAATCCCAAGAATGATTTAAATTGCACACGTGTATCACCTTGGTAATCTAGTGACAGAGATTCTAAGGCAGATAGACTGTTAACACAAAATCATGCTGTATTTCATTGGGTATTGTTCAGTAGATTTTCCTGGTACTCCATTTCCAGTAAATTTAACTTTCATTGAAATATTCAAAGTGATTGATGTGTTAATTAGCTTGATCCAGTTATTCCATATTATATTCATATATATGTAAATATATACAATTATTATTTGTCACTATTCAATTATGTTAAAAAATCAGAACCGCAGGAAAATAATTGTAAATGAGCCAAAATATTTGTTTAGAGTCAGTTATCTATGAAAATAGTCTCTGTTAACTTTAAAAATCAGTTCAACCAAACCATACTGCATGCAATAGATAATCCACAGTTAATGATCAATAACATTATCTGGTTGCTTGCAGATTCTGATTTCCTCATATTTGCCCATCTTCTGATTTTAGAAGGAATTTGCCTTTCTATTTAGTGAAGCAATATGTGGAAAATTCTTTTTTAAATCAGTTTCTCAGCTCTTTTCTCCTGCCAGAGATGTAGCTTTTAGGGGTATATGTGAAATATTGAACTTGTTTCTCATTATCACCTGCTAATTACCCACTGTGAAGAATATATTACCTGATAATGACACATGGTAAAACTTTGATCAAAGCTTTCCCTGGTACACAGAAGTAACAGTGTGAATGTCTTTGTTTTCAGTGACTACATTGTCACAAAAGGAGGAAATTTTTAGGAGCATCTAATTCCATAAAAGCAATATTTCCTCTATATACCCCCCAAAATGTGTAAGAATATATTTTTTCCATCTATGAGATAATGAGAGGAAAAATCACCTTTCTGTGGAATCATTAACAATGTGAAGTAATTAAATAGACATGGCTTTAGAAAATGCTGGGCTGTTTAATTACATTAGCCAAAGATCATGAGACCCTCTCTGCATGGTATTCACATCTGTTGCAGGCTGTATATATTTATACCTAAGTTAACATACATGGTAAGATGCAACATCCTTGTGCCAAGAAATGTTTTTGTGAGGCACACAGCCATATGTGAATATTTGACTCCAAACATGGTAGCAGCTACAGAAAATTTTACTCTATTTTCAAAATTAACTAAAGAGAGTCTAGGAAATTCAGATAAAAATGTAGACTTGTGGATTTTAATCACAACTTTAACATAAGACGCTAACTAAATCTGAACTGACAAGAGTTTAGCAGAGTGAAGAAGCTATAGTAACATACTAGGGAAAAAATGTGGTGTTGGTGTTTGTAAAATTTATCACAAGTTTATCGTGTTTTTTTCATGAATTATTCAACTACTAAAGACAAAGATGTTTCAGTAATAACTATTTTTAGAAAAACAAACCAAAAGAAGAATTAATAAAATTTCATATTTTTATCAACTTGGACATTTCTTATATGTTAGAGTAAGCATTATTCTCCAAGCAGGAATAAACACCACATGCCACTCTAGCCTCGGTGACCGAGCCAGACCCTGTCTCTAAAAAGAAAAGAAAAGAAAATCATAAGCCCCAGAGTTACCTAAATTAAAAAAAAATTCCCCTCCCTCCGAGGCCCAAAACGTGACTCAGTGGATACTGGCACACTCTTGCATCATGTGGCTATGCATGTTTACTGCAGGATTCGTAACACTAAAGCTATTTCTCAAGCTGAAGAGCTTTCACTAATAGAAATGTTTGTCCTCTGAAATAAACTCTGGGGGAGAGGGAATGCCAGTGAAGTCTACAAACTTTTATTTTATTATTATTCTCCAGGTGTTTGTAGACCTGGGACCTGTGGCGCATCTGTAAGTTATATATTTTTGCTTTCACATTTCTTTCTAGGTATGGCCGTCTCTTTTCTAGAAAGTAGTTTTATCATTGCAAAAATAAATGAAATTTAAAAACTGAACACCAAAACACTTGAAACCTTGAGAGAGATGTGCCTGTGAGCTGAGTCACATAACATGTTTGCAATTCTGCTTCTTAGATTATAGCTTAACTTTCTTCCTCATTGTTCTTGTTCTGTAAATGACTAGAAAAGACCAGAGAAAGAACTTCTTTATCCAATCACTGATCTTTGTTATAGATTAACTGCTTGCTTTATTATTCTCTACTCAGATCAGATGGCAGACAAATATAGTGTAGAATATTAAATATACCTTTCCTGAAAAAAAATAAAAAGATGACTTGGCCTAATCAGATTGTGATAACTATGTGTTAAGCTTTACATAAAAAGATGTTGAAATTCTGTTAAACTTCCATTAAACTTTCTTGAACTTTGCTATATAACTTGTAAATCAAAAATAAAATTCTAAGCCCCTCAACTATCTGAATGGACCCTTCCTGTTGGCAAAGTACATTCCAAAGATAACCTGAAAAACTAGCCATGATGGGAAGAGGGTAATGTAATTCCCAGAAATGGGGCAAGGGTTGGGGGCTGGAAATTGAGTTCAGGAAATGAATTTGCAGATGTTGTGCACTTCTTAGCAACAGTTTATACCTGTTTAATTCACAACAGGTTATATCTATGGGCATTAAAGTCTTCAATATAAAATAATCTACATCAGTAATTCTCGACTTTTCTAATATTTTAACAATTTAACAGACATAGCTTATTATACTTTCTTTCCTTTTGGAGTTACTGATAGAACAGACTGCTTAAGCTTGAAAAGAAACATTTACAGTTTATTATTTCTGAAGCCTGAAACCTGGAGGCTTCAACTACACAGTAAAACCAAGGTCTCCACAACTCCTTATCTTGACCTAGACATTCTTAAATATTTATACAACAGCTTAACCCTTTCATCCAATTGCCAATCAGAAAGTCTTTGAATTTACCTGCTATCTGAAGGCCCCCCACTTTGAGTTGTTCCACCTTTCTGGACCAAACCAATTTATACTCTACATGTATTAATTGATGTCTTATGTTTTCCTAAAATGCATAAAACCGTGTTTTGGTCTGACCACCTTAAGCATATCCTGTTCTCAGGATCTCCTAAGGGCTGTGTTATGGGCTACCAGTCAGTCATATTTGGCTCAAAACAAATCTCTTCAAATATCTTACATGATTTTATTTTTTAATTGACAAAATGATCCCAAACTTCTATTTTTTGGAATACTGACTTCCATTCTTTGGATCTGTACCTTCCCAGATGGCTCAGCTTCAACCTTTTTGCTAGAATATACTCTTTAAAACAAATTCACACCTTTTAATTTTTTTTAAGTTCACATAATTATTCCATTTATAACAAATGCAAAGAGCCTTTATCTTTTCTTATACTATTCCTTATTTTTTTTCTAACCATGAGTCAATTTCTGTTAGTTTCCTTCTCTCCTACATAATCTGTGGCCACTCATAATATTATAGGTTATACCTATGTACATTAAACTCTTCAATATCAAGTAATCTATATCAGTAATTCTCAACTTTTCTAATATTTTAACAAGCATCAGCATGGAGGGCTTGATTAAATTCAGCTTACTTGGCCCTTCGTTCAGAATTTCTGATTCAGTAGATTTGAGGTAATTCCTAAGAAGCTGCATTTCTAACAAATTCACAAGTGATGCTAATGTTGCAGGTCTTGGACTACATATTGAGAACCACTGCTTTATCATACTATAATATTTCCCTAACAGAAGAGGTAGTCAACTTTGACCAATTTTCTTATTCAATAAATTTTTCAGATTCCATTAGACATTGCTTTTAGGTGAAAATGGTATGAATGCTTAAAGTTGTAAAATTTAAAAATATATATTTTAACAAAAGGGTTACTGAGTTAAATTTAGGCTTGTTTCATCAATATAAGCATAAGCTGAAATATATCTTTTTCCTTTATTCAATGAATGGGGTAAGTCAGATTCTATAATAATCTTTTCTTCAATACAGTTTTGTATATATATGAAACAATGTCATTGTCATCATTTAATTTTTTTATTCTCAACTTTTATTTTAAGTTCAGGGGTACATGTCAGGATGTGCAGGTTTGTTACATAGGTAAACAGTGCCATGGTGACTTTCTGCCTGGATCATCCCAGCATACAGGTGTTAAGCCTAGCATCCACTAGCTGTTCTTCCTGATTCTCTCCCTCCTCCAATCCACTGCCCTCCACAGGCTCCAATGTGTGTTGTACCCCTCCAGGTGTCCATATATTCATATCATTTAGCTCTCACTATTAAGTGATTACATGTGGCATTTGGTTTTCTGTTTCTGCATTAGTTTGCTAAAGACAATGGCCTCCAGCTCCGTCTTTGTTCCTGCAAAGGACATGATCTTGTTTCTTTTTATTCCATAGCATATGGGTACCATATTTTCTTTATCCAGTCTACCATTGATGGATATTTAGCTTGAATCCACATCTTTGTTATTGTGAATAGAGTTATAATGAACATAGATGTTCACGTATCTTTATAATAGAATGATTTATATTCCTTTGGGTATATACCCAGTAATAGGATTGCTGGGGCAAATGGTACATCTCTCTCTAGGTTTTCCAGGAACCAACACACTGTCTTCCAAAGTGGCTGAACTAAGTTACAAACCACCAACAGTATAAAAGCATTCCTCTATCGCCACAGACTCTCCAGCATCTGTTGTGTTTTGTCTTTTTAAATAATAGCCATTCTGACTGGTTTGAGATGGTATCTCTTTGCGGTTTTGATTTGCATTTCACTAATGATCAGTGATCTTGAGCTTTTTGTCTCATGTTTATTGACCACATGTATGTCTTCTTTTAAGAAGTGTCTGTTCATGTCCTTTATCTGCTTTTTAATGGAGTTGTTTATTTTTTTTCTTGTAAATTTAAGTTTCTTTCTTGTAGATGCAGTATATTAGACCATTTTCAGATGCATAATTTACAAAATTTTTCTCCTATTCTGTAGGTTGTTCTGTTCACTCTATTGGTAGTTTCTTTTTGCAGTGCAGAAGCTCTTTAGTTTAATTAAATCCCATTTGTCAATTTTTGCTTTTGTTGCAATTGCTTTTGGTGTCTTCATCAGGAAATCTTTGCCCCTGACTATGTTCTGAATGGTATTGCCTAGATTT
>CAUYQU010016409.1:0-41400 GCA_963574635.1 Cheracebus regulus | reverse complement strand
TTTGTTTACTATTACTAATGGCCTCTTTTCCTCTCAGGTTCCTACAAACTCGTATGCGAGAAATTGGACGAATAGCCGTCAACCAAATGCTCCTTCAGCCCTTCGTCCGGCTCTCAGTCAAGGCACCAGCCAACTGACCTGTCCTCCTTACTTCGCCCCTATTCAGCAGGATGTAGTCAGAAAGAGCGGCACCCTCTATCTATCATCAAAAGGTCGGAATGTAAGGCCGGTTGCCTTGCTGGGGGCTCGGACGCACCCCCCGGCCCCCCCCCCCGCCGCCCCTTTTTTCCCTTCTACAAGCCCCGAGCAAGCTCAGACATGCTCAGGCATGTTCCCTTCTCCCTTGCTCGCACAGCCTGGTCTTCTCTTCAAGAGCCCAGTATGCAAACAAGGTGCTGCAACCATAGCTTCTTAATAACCAATAGTAGCTAAGCCCTAACAACCAATAGCAGCTAAGCCTTAACAACCAATAGCAGCCGAGTTTTAACAAGCCAAGTCCTAGGTCAAGGCTTGTAACATACCCAATAGCAGTCTTGCTCTCCCACAACCAATCAAGCTGTTTCACTCCCTATAAAAACCCCCTGTCTAAAAATAGACTCACTCCCTATAAAACCCCCATCTAAGAGGAGTCTGTGCGACTTCTCCGGCCCCTCCTGTCCGGACGGCAGAACCTCACCCGGGAGCCTGAATAAATTCCCTTGCATTGGATTATTTTGGTGCTGGCCTCAGTTTCTTCGTTTTATCCTCGGAAACAAACCTCACACTCAGGAAGGCACAGTTCTTCAGATTCTGCCTGTAAGCGTCAACTAAAACATCCACTTACATTCTCAAAAACTTTTCATTAAAAGAAAGGAAGTGGACCAGATAAGCTTTAAGGCCCCTTTACTATCTAACAGTGAGACTCAATCTTTAGAAAAAATTTAGAATGCATTGTTTTAAACCTCTCCTCAACATTTATACTTTGTCTCTCTCATAAAGCAATATTACAAGGTATGACTATCTAAGAAATAAATTGTATCCATCCCATTAGTTTCATTAAGGGCTTGGCACAACAAATGCAGTCTCATTACAATGCTCCTAGCCAAACGAAGGCTGTTATACACTATACAACACGAAGGAAAAGAAAATGTATGTGCCTTGTTTCAAAATAATGAGGAAATGAGGGCCTGGCATGGTAGTTCATACATATAATCCTGGCACTTTGGAAGACTGAGGTGGGGGGGGCGGGTATCACTTGAGGTCAGGAGTTTGAGACCAGCCTGATCAATATGGCGAAATCCCTGTCTCTGCTAAGTATACAAAAGTTAGCCAGGCATGGTGGCAAACGCCTGTAATTCCAATGACTTGCTTGAGAATTGCTTGAGCCTGGGAGGCAGAGGCTGCAGTAAGCCAAAGTTGCACCACTGCACTC
Source organism: Cheracebus regulus (assembly GCA_963574635.1). Classification (NCBI taxonomy): domain Eukaryota; kingdom Metazoa; phylum Chordata; class Mammalia; order Primates; family Pitheciidae; genus Cheracebus; species Cheracebus regulus. The sequence goes on along the minus strand of CAUYQU010016409.1, from coordinate 39,989 downwards.
CAGCCTGGGCGACAAAGTGAGCCTCTGTCACAAAAAAAGACAAGAAAAGAAAAAAAGAAAGAATGAGGAAATGAAGTAGGTTTATCAATACACCCAATCTTTTTAAACAATTTCAACAAAAAGATTTGTTTGAAATGGTGAATTGATTTCTAACTCATCATTCCAATTGCATTATCAATAGACAAAGATATACCAATTCTGCAACTAATTCCAATAAAATGTTATTTTTTAAATGATGGATCACTTTAGAATTCGGGAAATATCTATGTCAATAGTGTTATCTAATTCTTGCTGTTGAGGCTCAGAAAATGATACCCCAAAGCGAAGGACTCAGAAGCAGTTTCTACCCATCCTCTTCCTACCCTCCTATCTCTCAGCCCCTTATTCTCTCCTGAAGCAAGTCATAGAATTCCTCTTCCCAAAGCTGATTATAAAAACCAGAACCTCTAAGCTTTCCCCACTTTCTGTCTAAGAGCTGGCCGTAAAGAAATTCTCTCACCTACCTTGTTTGATAGTGGCTCATAAGACTTCCTTTTCAGAAGGGGTCCTGTACTATATCATGAAAAAAAGAAATGCTACAATAGAAAACAAGTCCAAGAGACTGGGAGCAGTGGCTCATGCCTGTAATCCCAGCACTTTGAGAGGCTGAGGTGGGCAGATCACAAGGTCAGGAGTTCGAGACCAGCCTGACCAACATGGTGAAACCCCGTCTCTAATAAAAATATGAAAATTAGCCGGGCCTCTTGGCGGGCACCTGTCACCCCACCTACTCAGGAGGCTGAGGCAGGAGAACTGCTTGAACCCAGGAGGTGGAGGTTGCAGTGAGTCAAGATTGCCACTGGACTCCAGCCTGGGTGACAGAGCATGACTCCTTTGCAAAAAAAAATAAAAATAAAAAATAAAAAATATTACTTGCTGTTGAAGCATACTATATTCTTATAATACAGTGGAATCAAAATTCCTAGTTTACAGTCCTCTATCTCTACTACTTACCAGTTATTTGACCTTTGTACCAATCATCATGGCAGAGATGTCTGAACCAAAGCAACTCCATCTTGAATAGGGGCTAGGTAAAATAAGGCTGAGACCTCCTGGGCTGCATTCCCAGACAGCTGGGCATTCTAAGTCTCAGGATGAAATAGGTTAGGCATTCTAAGTCACAGAATGACTTAGGAGGTTGGCAGAAGATCCAGGTCATAAAAACCCTACTGATAAAACAGGTTACAGTAAAGAAGCTGGCCAAAACCCACCAAAACCAAGATGGCCTAGAGAGTGACCTCTGGTTATCTTCACTACTACCCTCCCACTAGCACCATAACAATTTACAAATGCCATGGCAACATCAAGAAGTTACCCTATATGGTCTAAAAAGGGGAGGCATGAATAATACAGCCCTTGTTTAGCATGTAATCAAGGAATAACCATAAAAATGGGCAACCAGCAGCCCTGGGGACTGCTCTGCCTATGGAGTAGCCATTTTTTCATTCCTTTACTTTCCCAATAAGCTTGCCTTCACTATACTCTATGGATTTGCCTAGAATTCTTTCTTGCAGATTCAAAAACCCTCTCTTGGTGTCTGGATTGGGGACCCTTTCCAGTAATAATCATGTTCAATAGTAATTGGTTTAAAAGGTGCCTACTCTTACAGCTGCAAGGGCAATGTCTGGCTCTTTTTGCACAGTACACAGCAAGGAATTGCTAAAGCAGTATCTCATATTTTTCATGCCAAGCATGGGGCTAACACGCTACCTTATTTCCTCTTTAACCATCATTACTGTTAACCCCATTTTACAAGTGAAAAAAGTGACTTTTTGAGAACTCAAGCCCAAGGTCAGGGCTAGCATGTTGCCAACCTAGTACTTGTGCTCTGCTGATAGGGTGGGTAAATCTCAGATTCTCTGGAAATGAACATGTTAGCTGACATTATTTTGAGGCATTTACATTCCTTTCAGGATGAATATGCTTTGGTCACTGCTGCTGTTAGCCTTTGTATTTACAGAATCAAGAGACTAACGACTTCTGGTTGACCTTCATGTTGAAGGCAGTGGGGTTCGCCCTAAAGGAGTTCCTGACTATCTCCACTTATCTTTTAAACCCTCCAGTTATTGCAGCATTTACATCTTTCTTCATTTACCATTATTGAGTTTCTACAGCCAATAGGGCAACGACACAGCAGTAGGGCAACCTCTGTCAGTAATAAATACCCCTTTTCCTCCCTTGTCCAAACGTGCAGTCACCATTGCTCCATCCGTGAGCCGCACCCTTCTATAGACGTAAACTGCCTTGCTGAGAGGAGTTATCTTCGAGTGCTATTTCTTTTGTGGCACTGAAAATTCTACTTATAACAGACGAATAATTTTCAAAATCCTGAGCCCACGACATTTAGTTCCTATCTGTATGACAGAGCACTTGGTAGTCTGCCTTGTTTTGTGGTTTTACCAAGAGACTCTAATATAGTCCCAGATTTCTCCCCAGTGCAGTTGTAGATGCTTTGCATCTGAGGACTAAGCTCTGATTTTTTATCTTGCCCAAATTCCTATCTAAAGGGTCTGGGGAGTTATGCCCTACAAACCATAAATTATCATCAGATGGGTTTTATTTAACACTATGTATTGTGACTTACTTTCCAACTTGACTTTGGAAAAAACATTACAAGACAAAGAAGAAAATAAAAATATTTTACCTCAAAACATGTTTCTTTGCCATACCTTGAAATGGCCACGCAAAGCTGTCTTTGTGGGGGAAAATTTACGTCTGTAAAGGATGTCTATTGGGCTGGGCACGGTGGCTCACACCTGTAAGCCAGCACTTTGGGAGGCCAAGGTGGGTGAATCATGAGGTCAGGAGTTCCTGACCAGCCCTGACCAACATGGCGAAACCCTGTCTCTACTAAAAATACAAAAAATTAGTTAGGCATCTTCGTGGGTGCCCGCAATCCCAACTACTCAGGAGGCTGAGGCAGGAGAATCACTTGAACGCAGGAAGCAGAGGTTCCAGTGAGCCGGGATCACACCACTGCACTCCAGTCCAGCCAAAAAAAAAAAGAAAAAGAAAAAATCTCTATTAACATAGCTAGATCTTTCTCTTCCAGGCCCTCCCAATCCTAAAGAGATTGGAAGTTTAGCAGCCTTTAAAGATCTGAATAGGAAACATTTGTCATCTATTGTCTCAAAGGGCAGCCACTATAAGACTTCAAGAGAACCTTGGTCTCCACAATCTTTTATCTTAATCTAAACATTCCCTTTCTATTCATCGTAGGTCTTTACAGAAATTCAACCAATTATCAACCAGAAAGTGTTTACATTTATCTATAGACTGGCACCCCTCTTCCCCCTCGCCTTTGAGTTGCCCTGTGTTTCCGGACCAAACCAATGTATTTCTTAAATGCATTTGGTTGATGTCTCACGCCTCTCTAAAGTGTATAAACCCAAGCTGCACCTCGACCACCTTGGGCACATGTTCTCAGCACCTCCCGAGGGTTGTGTCAGGGCCCTGGTCACTCACATTTGGTTCAGAATAAATCTCTTCAAATACCCTAGAGTTTGACTCTTTTCGTTGACATACCAATTAGCCGGGTTGTTATTGATTATTTACTCGACAAACACATTAGGAACCGGGTCCCCGGAAGCTCGCTGTCACCCGGGACCTCTGACGCCTCCTTCCAAAGCGAAGGGTCGCCCGGCCCCGGTGAGGTCGTGGTTCCCGCGACCCCATGCCTGCAAGTACTGGCTGCCTCCGACCACCGTGTAAGCTCCAGGACGGGTCCCACGAGACACCCGACGGCGCGCGGCCCCGGCCCACAGCCGCCCCGGGAGTGGAATGGGTGGAGCCCGCAGCTGTCCAGGCCCGGGAGCCCAGGGCTGCCGCTGCGCCCTCTGTGGCGGGCCAGGTCTCCAGCAGCAGCCGGAGCAGCCCCCCGCGCCGCCACGCTACGCACGTGCGGGTCAGACACAAGGAACGGAGAGGCGGACGCCGCAGGAGAAAGGCGGAATGCAGAGACGAGTCCGCAAGATCCGCCCGGCCCTTCTCGGCCCTAAGTTCAGTGAAAATAACGGAGGCGTCACCGCACACCTCGTACCAGGACCCACTTTAGATCTTTCCGGGGCTCTGCAGCAACTGTCCGACCCCGACCCTATGGCGGTTACAGTAAGACTGAGTGAAGCGCTTCGGCTTTCGGCCGCTAAGTGCGCTGAATGTATTTCGGCGCTAGAAAAACCTGTATTGATAATTCCGAGTTGTCTGGTGAGTTACTCCGACTTTCTCCCTGTAACCTGCGGCAGAAATCAGCTCCGTTCCTCCCCAGTCTGTCCGCAGCTCGCGCCTGAGCGGCGAGAACCGGGCGGGTCCGGGAACACCGCCTCACCGTGGCCGAAACCCCGCGCCCGCCTCCCTTCCCGGCCCGTGAGGCGTCCGCAGGCGGCCAGCGCTCGGGCACGGCACTCGCGGTGCCCGTCCCCGCTGCCCGAGGGAAAAGGGCAGGACACATCTGAGGTGTCCGGGGGCCAGGAGCCCAGGCCCCTCAAGCGCCCGGGCGCGAAATCTGGGAGCCAACCATAGGCGCCGAACTCTCACGTCGGTGGCCGCCGACCGGAGTCGTGAGCCGTGCGCACCGCCCCAGCCAATCCAGAACCCGCTCTGGGCTGCCCCGCCCGCCGCGCATACGCACGCCCCGTCCCGCTGCTGCTGGCCTTCGATTGGCTGGGACGTCTGTGGGTGGGGAGAAGCCGCGGGACTGGGCGCGCGTGCGGGAATCGGCAGCGGGTAGGCGTGAGAGATTTTTCTCGCTCTAGGTAAGCGAGGCGGGCGGGAGGACTGCGAGGCGGGGCCGCAGGCCGCGGGCGGAAGACGTGGGGCAGCGATTGGCCAGGCCGAAAGGGCCCTGGGGGTCTGGGTTGGGGGACAGTGCCTGCGATGAGGGAGGTGAGATGGAGTTGCCGGGCCTCAAGCGTGGGCGGAGGCGAGGGGTCGGGAGCCGAGGCCTGGGGTCCTTCGGGGGAGGGGAGAAGGTGGACTTGGAGCAGAAGCTTGTGGAGTGAGTCGTTGCTGAGCGGGGAAGACTGGCGGATGGGTGGTGATGAGAGACGGGTTCAAGGGCGGGTGTCGGCCGGTCCCGGCGGCGGGGCGCTGGGGGCGGGGAGCGGGAGCGTCCCCAGAGCTAGGAACTTTCGGAAGAGCGTGCGGAGCGGCGGGCGCGGCGGGGTGGGAGAGCGGGGCCCGGGTCACGGAGACCCGGCAAGGTCACGGGAGCAGAGGCGGCGAGAAAGGTCAGCAGCTTGAGGGAAGGGCGCGCGAGCGGAGGACCGTCCCGTTCGCCCTCGCTCTTTCCCCGCCCTGGTGGTTCCTCCACTGGGAGGTGGCGAGGCCTGAGCCGTGTGTGGAGCTTCCCCGACCGAACTGCATGTGTCTCCTGCCGAGTCGGCCGGTGGCAGGCGACAAGCAGTTCTGCCCTGGGGCAGAACTGGGAGCGGCCGATGTGATGCAGCAGTGATACTCACCTTTGTCTTAAATTCCCGGAGTGGGACGGATCCCCACGACGGGGATCGCTGCTTCCGGAAGTACAAAGGCACCTTCGAGTAAGACAGGTTTGGATGGAAAGTTCTGGCAGGTGAAGCTCCAGCGTGACACACACATTTGGAGTCCTGTATACTGGGGTTCTTGGTGCACCAGTCACTTGAAGGGGCTTCTTAAAGATTCCTTGAGCTCTACCCCAGACCACCTGAATCCAAGTGTCCGTGCTGGGGTTTTGGCAGTCATTTTAAACAAGCTGATGGACGACTGATGCAAAATCAAAGTTTGAAGCCAACGTTGTTTTAGATAGTAGTTCTCGTGACAAAATAGGAAGAAAGATCATTCAGCCTGTTACATCTCCTGATGCAGGGCGGCTCATCTTCCCTTATGCCTCTTTTAGGTTCCCTTTGGAGAGTTCTTCATTGGTGTCTTACTAAGCTTACAGAATAATTTATGCTCTCCTAAGTGACTCTGAATATCTGGTTACTGGTGCCTTTTTTAGCATCTGTTCAACTTTCTGACAGATCTGGGGCAATTACTGTGGGTGAGTGAGAAACGGTAACAAACGACAGTCTCGCAGTGGTGTAGTGAAGTCTTCAAATCACAGCCGAAATAGTTAGCTGACTTAAGTCACTGCAGAAGAAGATTCCATGTAACTTAGGGCATGACTTACATTTTTACTTTTTTGTAATTCAAAGAACAACGTGGGCTTCTGTTGAGTAATGGATTTTTATATTTTCTAATCTGAACTCTTATCTGCAAATTTAATCTAATTTACATCAGCATCATAAGATTGATGCTTTGGCAGTATATTGTCAATCAGAACCTAGGACTCTGATTCAGGAGAGCTGGATTCTAATCCTACCCCACCAGACATGTATTCCTGGTGTTGAGCAATTCCTATAACTCTCTCACAACCCCTTCCCCACCTGCAAAATAAGGCTGTTCTGATTTTTTACTCTCAAATTATATGATTCATAATTATTGTTCCCGATACTTAACCGTTTTCAATTCAGGTGGCTATAAACCATGAACACTTTGGAAACTTCTACGTGGTAATTAGAAAGACAGTTATCAAAATTTTGTATTCAGAGAATATTTTAGATATGTACTATGTGGGAATTATATAACATAATATTTGGATACAGGAAAACAACTGACGTGTTGGATTTTTAAATATTCATCCTTATTAATTTATTTTGACATGTACACATAGGTATTGTGGATCACAGATTATCCTCTTTCGCTTCAGGCAAATAATGACCATTTTGTTCCCCACACCCTGATTCTTAACTGCAGGGCTACTTTCTGAAACCCAGGTCAAATGCCCTACCCATATCATAGATGAAGAATGGAGAAATAGATTTTCTTCTGGTCTTCATTTATATACAAGAAAGAGACAGTTAACCCCCCTCCCTCCTGAAAGGAGAAAAAAACAAACAAAAACTTTTGCTCCATTGACCTGTTAGAGAATTAGAGTCAACCATATGTGAGGTAATTATAAGAAAATGCCAGTCTTGCAACACAAAGCCAGTCTTAAGTGTTTCTCTGTGAAACTTGCCAAACTTCCTTTAGCTAAAACACATCATCAGTCTCTCTAAATTCAGTTCTTGTCTGTGTTATGCTATCCACAATTAATCACACTGTGATTGAAACCACCATTGCAAAATTATAACTGAGAAAGTGAAAGAGATCTGATCTAGCAAAAAGATGGAGCCAGGTGTGGTGGCTCACCTCTATAATCCTAGCACTTTTGGGAGGCTGAGGTGGGCAGATCACTTGGGGCCAGGCGTTGGAGACCAGCCTGGCCAACATGGCAAAAAATAAAAAGAAAATTATCCAGGCATGGAGATGCACGGCTGTTATCCCACCTTTCAGGCTAAGTCACGAATCACTCACCTGGGAGGCAGAGGTTGCAGTGAGCCAAGATGGAGATTGTACTCCAGCCTGGGCAACAGAGTGAGACTCTATCTCATAAAATAAAAGTAAAAGCAAAGATGATAACAGCCCTTTCCCAAAACTATCCCCATTCTTACCTGGGAACTAGATTGCCTTTGTAGGACTAACGAATTAGCCACAGATTAGAAAGTATGGTTTAGGAGTCATGCAGTTGGAGGCTACAAGATTCTGACCCTCCCTAAACTGCTCCTAAGATCAGAGCTTGAGATATTTTGCAGGCCCTGCACTTGATGGATCAGCTAGCACCACCCGGATCAATAAACTGGCTCACCTGATCTTGTGTCCCCTACCCAGGAACTGACTCGGCACAAGAGGACAACTTCAACTTCCCATTTCATCTCCGTCCCAACCAATCAGCGCTCTATTCACTGGCCTTCCCCCACCCACCAAGTTATCCTTAAAAACTGATCCTCGAATGCTCCAGGAGATTGATTTCAGTAATAATAAAACCCTTGGTCTCCCACATAGCTGGCTCTGGGCGAATTGCTCTTTCTCTATTGCAATTCCCTATCTTGGCAAATCGGCTCTGTCTAGCCAGCGGGCAAGGTGAACCCTTTGGACGATTACATCATTTATCTTTTTTTTAAAAAATCTAATTTTTGAACCATTAATTATTTTAGTGTTTATGTTGTATTATTCACATATATAGTGAGCACCTTGAACCTTGAGCTTATTGAACCTTATATAGAATAAAGCTCAGTAATTAGGAGTTTATTTAGTTAAGATGTAATGGAGTACAAAAACAAGAGAAGGTCTAAGTGCAATCTAAATTTTCTCTTATTTAGCTAAAATTTTCTTCTATGTCAGATGACAGGGTTGAGTATTCTCAATGAAGATGGGGCTTATAGGGATGAATTCACTTTCTAAACTAAGCACACCACCCCCTACCTCTGGAGTTGCATTTTCTTTGAGGACCTTATCTGCCACTGACTCCCCTTAAGTAGAAAGGTGTTGAATGAAAGGTGCTCTTATCAAAGGGAGTATGATGCACATGAAAAACCCAGAAGTGAAAGTAAGAATTTATATGGGTGACAGGATGGACATAGACTTTTAAGTTTATTGTAATTGATGCTAATCAGAGATTCCTATACTTACACTGTGCTTGAGCCCCTTATTTTAAATACATCCAGATATTTAATAATGTTCAGATGCTTTTAATTACAGAACTTCATAGAAAATTCTCAGGGAGATTCTTCAAGCAACCACTATGTCAACAGACCCAGATGTTTCCCTTTCTTCATATGATGAAGATCAGGGATCCAAACTTATTCGAAAAGTTAAAGAGGCACCATTCGTACCCATTGGTAAGTTGGACATTTTAGTAATCTTGAATACAATAGAGCCATGATAAATTTGTTCATTGAATATATCCTGAAATAATGTACTTTCCATTTTTTTCTTATGTTGTTAAAATATGCTGAGATTGGCATGATATAAATCTCATCACAAAGATACTTCTCTATGTATTCAGACTTTTTTTCTTTTTGGAGACAGGGTCTCACTCTATTGTCTAGGCTGAAGTGCAGTGGATCGATCATGGCTAACTGTCCCCTCATCCTCTCAGGTTCATGATTCTTCCACCTCAGCCTCTTAAGTAGCTGGGACTACGGGTGTGCAACCACCACACCTAGCTAACTTTTGTATTTTTTTATAGACATGGGGTTGTGCCATGTTGCCTAGGCTGCTCTTGAACTCCTAGGCTCAAGCAATCCTCCCACCCTCAGCCTCTATTAAGTGCTAGGATTATAGATGTGAGCCACTGCTCCAGCTCAGACTTATTTTATTGAGTCTTATTTCAGTGAATAATGTTGTATTGGGGAACCCCAAGACTACCCTCAGGTTTGATGATTGGGCCAGGACTCATAAGACTCAAAAAAGCTGTTATAGTTACAGTTTATTACAACAATAGGATATAGGCTAAAGTCAACAAAGGCATATAGGATGAAGTCTAGGACAAACCAGACACAAAATTCTAGGTGTCCCCGTCCTGGGAAGTCCCACGGGGAGAGGGGATACATTTAATTTTTCAGTACTGATATGCTGTGTGGCAGTACATGCTAAGTCCTGCCATCCAGGGAAGCCCACCAAGCCTTGTTTTATTGGGGTACCACTCACAAAGGAATGCAGTGTCCATATGACTGAAATTAGTTTTTCAGTCTCCTATCCCCCAGAGGTCGGACTCACAGGCATATGCACTTAAAAGAAATGATGGTGCAACATTGGGGCCAATTAAAAAACAAAAACAACACAGATGAAAGGTGAAATTTATAGTATATAAATCTCAAGAAAAAGTTTTAAAATTTTTAATTGTACAAAGAATTTTAAAATTACCTTTAATGCCACCATTTAGATATAACTATTGTTACCATTTTGATGTACATATTTCTTCCAGTTTTTTTCTTTTTTTAATCTTTACAAATTCAGGATCGTACTAAGATGCATATATGTATTGTAATTTTTATCTCATATTGTTACATATGTTACTCAAAACTTTTAATGACTTAATTTATATTATATAAATTGCTATTACATATAACATTATAATCCTCTTGGTAGAAATGTATGTGGTTTCTAATTTTTCATTATTAACAATTAAACTAATGAGCATACTTTTAGATGTTTCTTCAAGAAGTTAAAGGACTTTGAAGTTTCTTGAAGGAATTTTTCTTCTGACAAAATAAGTTAGTTGCAGAAGTACATAAAACAGAAAGATACATGCCCTATAATCCCGACTCTGAAAGACAACAGCAGTTTGCACATTCTGTCAATGTTTTCTTCTCCGTATACTACCATAAATTATTATTTATAGTTATATTTAAATGAAATATTTTTATTTAGCCTTGTTTTCAATGCATATAAGAACATTTATATTTTTAATAATTGAATTGTTAATTTTGAAGATATACAGTGTTTCATAACAGTGATCTATACAATTTTTTAGTTGTACATTCCCTCAGTAAAAAATAATTTGAGCACGTACTTCCTGCCAGTGTGTTTGTGTTTGTGTGTGTGTTTATGTTTTTTTTTTTTGAGATGGAGTCTCACTCTATTGCCCAGGCAATGGCACAATCTCGGTTCACTGCAACCTCTTCTCACGTTCAAGTGATTCTCCTGCCTCAGCCTCTCCAGTAGCTGGGATTACAGACACACACCACCACACCCAGCTAATTTTTGTATTTTTAGTGGAGATAGGGTTTCACCCTGTTGGCCAGGCTGGTCTCGAACTCCTGACCTCGTGATCCACCTGCCTTGACTTCCCAAAGTACTGGGATTACAGGTGTGAGCCACTGCACCTGGCCGTGTTTACTTGTTTTTAAGTCATTTATAAGTACTTTGTTCTTACACATTTGGTACATTATGAAACATACAGAAAGACATTTTAAAAAGATGAGATACAAATACAAAATTTTCTGCTCTTTAATGGATTGTCATTTATACATATCCATACATATACGTAAATCCTACATTGACAACATAGGAGTTGTTCCCATTATGTTGCTTTTACAAACTGTTGGAAGGGTGTGTGTGTAAAAATTAAATATCCTTAGATATACTTAATTGTACCAGAACAATAATTTGCACTAGTAGGCTGTGATGGGCTGGTTTTCCCATACTCTCAATAGCACTAGATATTATTATTTTTACTTTTTGCCAGTTTCATATTTTGTTTAATTTTATATTTATTTGATTATTGATTGAGGTTGAGCATCTTTTCTTATGTATTGGCCATTCAGGCTTCTCTTCTGTGAATTAGCTTTTTTATCTTTTCTGTTTTGATTTTGCTTTTGTTTCTGTTTTAACTAGATTGTCTAACTAAATTATAATTACGTATTTTGGATATTAATGTTTTCTTATATGTTGCAAGGCCTTCATGATCCTGGGATTACTTAGGTTCAGGTTCCTGTATTTTTTTTTTTGGAGACTGAGTCTTGCTCTGTCACCAGGCTGGAGTGCAGTGGCGTAGCCTCGGCTCACTGCAGCCTCTGCCTCCTGGGTTCAAGTGATTCTTCTGCCTCAGCTTCCCGAGTAGCTAGGACCACAGGTGCATGCCACGATGCCCGGCTAATTTTGTTTTTGTATTTTTAGTAGAGGCAGGGTTTCAATGTGTTGGCCAGGATGGTCTTGATCTCTTGACCTCGTGATCTGCCCGCTTCGGCCTCCCAAAGTGCTGGGATTACAGGCGTGAGCCACTGTGCCTGGCCAGGTTCCTGTATTTCTTTATCTTGTTGATTTATCATTGCAATACTAATCTATCTGGAATTTATTTGTAGGTATAACATGAAGCAAAATCTAACTTTAAATTTTTTCTGTTAAGGATAATTAATTTTCTAACACAGTGATTTGGGTATATATTTTGCATTCTTTTCCCATTTATTTGAAATGTGAACTATGTCATATACTAAACTTAAGAGAGATTTGTTACTCAACTACTGTACCTGTTTTGTTGCTTTGATCTGACTGTCTGCCAGAAACTTAATGGTATATTCAGATACCTCACTTTCACTATTCTACCTTCTTAAGAAGAGCTTGCCTGTTTACTTCTAAATTAGCTTGTTAGTCGAAACTACTCAGGAGGTCAAGGCAGGAGAGTCACTTGAGCCCAGGAGTTCAGGGCTGTCGTGTATTGATCATGACTGCAAATAACCACTGCACACTAGTCTGGGCAACATAGGAAGACCCCGTCTCAAAAAAAAGAGAGAAAAGAAAAAGAAATTGGCTTATCCAGTTCAAAACGGAAAAATATCTCATTGAGTTTTACATTTGGATTACATTGAATTTATAAATTTGGGGAGAATGGAAATCTTATTAGAATGTGGTGCATCTACCAATTTTCATTCAAACCTTTTGTGTCCTTAAATATAATTTTATTTTCTCCAGGTCTAGAAATTTAATGTCTCTAGATATGTTTTTTAATGCATTCATGAAAGTAATCTTTTTCTTACTGGTTCTAGTTGTGTTTCTTTTTCTTTTTTTTGAGACAGAGTCTTGCTCTGTCACCCAGGCTGGAGTGCAGCAGGCGTGATCTTGGCCCATTGTAATTGCCTCCTTCCAAGTTCAAGTAATTCTTCTGCCTCGGCCTCCTGAGTAGCTGGGATTACAGGCACATGCCACCACACCTGGCTAATTTTTATATTTTTAGTAGAGATGGGGTTTGGCCACGTTGGCCAGGCTGGCCTAAAATTCCTGACCTCAAGTGAGCCCCCTGCCTCGGCCTCCCAGCGTGCGGCGAGGATAGGCGTGAGCCACCATGCCCAGCCTCTGGTTGTTTTATTTGATTCTCCTGGATTTCCTATACACACAGTTAGATGATTTGCAAGCCAGTAGTGTTTCTTCCTAAATTATGCCTATAGTTTTTTTTTTTAAATATGGTTTAAAATTGTTTAGGATCTCTAGGCAACAACAGCAATATTTACATATATCCCTGTCTTATTCTTTAAAGGGATTTTTTTTTTTTTTTTTTTTTTGGAGAACAAGTCTCACTCTGTCACCAGGCTGGAGTGCAGTGGTATGATCTCGGCTCACTGCAACCTCCACTTCCTGGGTTCAAATGATTCTCCTGCCTCAGCCTCCTGAGTAGCTGAGACTACAGGTGTATGTCACCACTCCCAGCTAAGTTTTGTATTTTTAGTAGAGACAGGGTTTCACCATGTTGGCCAGGATAGTCTCGATCTCTTGACCTCATGATCTACCTGCCTCAGCCTCTCAAAGTGCTGGGAATACAGGCGTGAGCCACCACACCCAGCCAGGATTTTTTTTTTCTTGTTTCTTTGTCATCTTTGAATACAAATATAAAATAAGGCTGAGCTCTTTGGCTCATGCCTGTAATCCCAGTGCTTTGGGAGGCTGAGGCAGGAGAATCACTTGAGCCTAGGAGTTCAAGACCAGCCTGGGCAAGATAGTGAGACCCTGTCTCTACAAAAAAAAAATTTTTTAATTAGGTAAGCATGGTGCCACATGCCTATAGTCCCTGCGACTTGGGAGGCTGAGATGAGAGGTTGCTTGAGCCTGGGAGGTCAAAGCTGTGGTGAACCATGATCATGCCACTGCAGCCTGGGTGACAGAGTGAGACCCTGTCCTAAATAAATAAATAGATAAAAATTAAAATTGGAATATTTCTAGTGTTTTAACACTAAGTACAATTTGTGTTTACTTTGGTTTCTGGAATATATTCTAATTTACTTCTTTTACTATTGAGATGATCAAATGATTTCATCCTTCATGAGTCTTAAGAGATTTTCTTTTCTTCATTCTTGCATGTTCTTCCAATGAATTCTTTTTGAAAAAAATTTATTTATTTAATTTTTTATAGACACAGGTCTTACTCTGTTGCCCAGGCTGGTCTCAAACCCCTGGCCTCAAGCAGTCCTCCTGCCTCAGCCTCCCAAAGTGCTAAGATTACAGGGATGAGTCACAGCTCCTGGCCAAGATTTTCTTATGTAAAAGCAATAGTTAATTCCCAAGGTAAAAACCTAATGATCATGGTTGATAATATTGTTCTAATACAGTTTTAAAGTTGATAAGCTAGTATTTGGTTTAGGAATTTTATATCCTAAAATTTATGATTTATATTGCTTCGTGATTTTTTCTCTCTCTCTCTCTTTTTTTTTTTTTTTTTTTTTGAGACAGAGTCTCACTCTGTCGCCCAGGCTGGAATGCAGTGGCATGATCTCAACTCACTCCAGCCTCTCCCTCCTGAGTTCAAGTGATTCTCCTGTGTCAGCCGTCCGAGTAGTTGGGACTGTAGGTACCCCTCAGAATGCCTGGCTAATTTTTGTATTTTTAGTAGAGACCAGTTTTTACCACTTTGGCCAGGCTGGTCTCGAACTCCCGGCCTCAAGTGATCCACCTGCCTCGGGCTCCCAAAGGGCTGGGATTACAGGTGTGAGTCACTGCAATGAGCCTCTCATGTTATCTTAATTTTGTTTTGATATCAGGGATTTGTTTTCTTGGGAAATGTATTGGAAAAAAATGTATTGTTATGTGTTTTAATGCCCTGGAATACTTTAAATAACATGAATTGAGAATGCCCTTATAATTCTTATTGGACCTTATTAATAAAACTGTTTGGGTCTTTATCTTTTTGGGGATAAAGCATGTATTGCCCATTTAATTATTTCTATTGTTACTGCTATAGAAAGGTTTTCTACCACTTCTTGAATCTAATTTAGTAATTTGTATTTTCCGTAGAAATCATTCATTTCATCTAGATTTAAAAATTTAATTGGGAAATTTAATCATCTCTTATTTTTAAAAATCTCTTTACCACTTGTGATTATATCCACTTTCTCATTCCTAATGTTGTATATTTATTTTCTCTTTGATCAGACTTTCTAGAGGTTTGAGAATTTTATTTAAGAACCAGTACTGTTTGTATTTTTCTATGTTTATGTAATGTTTGATAATTTCCCAATATCTCCGTTACTACTTTAACTTCCAAATCCAGTTACTAGTACTCAGCTTCTCAGTGGTTAGAGAGTGGTTTTATGTTTGGATTGCTAAGTTTGGGATTTATGGTGGTAGTCCAGGAATAAGGCCTTTTTGGAAGTTGGAATTTTCTTCATGGCCTAATAAATGATTAGTTTTGTCAGGGCTTCATAGACATTTGAAAGAATGTGGGCTCTCTGTTTTAACTTAAAATATTAAATTTTATTTATTTTTAAAATTTAAGGTTATTTAATGGTGCTGTTCAGTTCTGTAGCTTTAGTTTGGGGCTTCTTATTCTGTTGTTTTTTGAAAGAGATTTTCCCATTTTGTTATCTTCTAATAGAGCTGGTCTTATGTTGCTAACAATTTTTGCTTCATTTATTTTACTGCTATATTAGATTATTTTAAAGTTTTATGACTTTAATTTTATTTTATATATATATGTGTATGTATATATATATGTATTTATATGTACTTTTTGAGATGGAGTCTCAGTCTGTTGCCCAGGCTGGAGTACATTGGGGTGATCTCGGCTCACTGCAACCTCCGCCTCCCATGTTCAAGCATTCTTCTGCCTCAGCCTCCCAAACAGCTGGGATTACAGGTGCATGCCACCATGGCTGGCTAATTTTTTGTATTTTTAGTAGAGACAGAGTTTCACCATGTTGGCCAGGCTGCTCTCAACTCCTGACCTCAGGTGATCCATCCACTTCAGCTTCCCAAAAGTGCTGGGATTACAGGTCTGAGCCACGACTCCTGGTCCTATTTTTTTTTTCTTATGATTTTTTTTTTTGGGGGGACGGAGTTTCACTTTTGTTGCCCAGGCTGGAGCGCAATGGCGCAGTCTTGGCTCACCGCAACGTCTGCCTCCCAGGTTCAAGCGATTCTTCTGCCTCAGCTTCGTGCGTAGTTGGGATTACAGGCATGTGCTACCCTGCCTGGATAATTTTTTAGTATTTTTAGTAGAAATGGGGTTTCTCCATGTTGGTCAGGCTGGTCTTGAACTCCCAACCTCGGGTGATTCGCCCACCTCGGCCTCCCAAAGTACTGGGATTACAGGTGTGAGCCACCATGCCCTGCCTCTTCTTATGATTTGGAAGGTCTGCAGCTATTCCTGTACTGCTTGCTGGTGGTTGGTTATCTTCACATTATTAAAGTAGGATGTGTTTTTTCATCTATTTCAAGTATTGAAATGAATATAAATTTATTCCCTAAGATAAGACCGTTAGCACACGTTTTGTTGTAATAATTATAGCCTAATTTCAGATTCTTAATTTTTCTGTATTATACCAGTCATTTTCAAGGAACCAGTAGAGATTTTCTTGGCTTTATTGCTCACTGTTGTATCTTAACCATTGTGTCTTTATTTCTTGAACTGTCCGTTTGACTGACTTTTTATTTGACTGGATGTTTTCCTCTAGATGTTTGTATTAGTACATGGGTGGCAGCTCGGGAAACAGAGAGCCCTCCTGTAGTAGTCCCAGTTATTAGGGAGGCTGAAGCAAGAGGATCGCCCGAGCCCAGGAGTTCAAGGCTGTAGTGAGCTAGGATTGTGTGGCTGCACTCCAGTCTGGGCAACAGAGCAAGACCCCGTCTTTTAAAAAATAAAATAAAATAATAATTATTACAAAGAAAACATGCAAGGTCATGTTCTTAATGCTTTTGCCCTCAAAATGAATGAGAGTATGGCTCTGTATAGAATTCTAGGGTCATAATCCTTTTAACTGAAACTAATATTGCTCTATTCTTTTCCTTTATTTACTTACATTCTTCCCAGTACAGTATCTCAAAGTTTGAAGTATTCAGGCAGTGTTTCTCAGTGGTAGTAATGTGTAGGATTGTCTCTGCTATATTAACTGATTACCTTCAGGGAGGGAAGTAGGACAGAGAGGAAATAGAATAAATGTATTCCCTAACTCGGTACGTTTGGCATACTTTTGTTCTGATAATCATAATCTAGGGTCCTGTTAATCCCCTAGCACTCTTTTAAAGTAGTTTAGCTACTTGCCCCACAAACCCACATTTTTAAAGATAATCCTGGCTTTCTGTATCTGCTGTTTGCTTAAATATTTTTGGTTCTGATGGGGGAAAACATGAAAAACTCAATTTGTTTGTTAGCTAATTAATGATCTGATAAAGAATCCTCATAAAAATAATAGAATGTACATTGATTGATGGTAAAATCATCTTGGTCCCCTCTCCTCATGCATCTGACATACATGTTATTTTGTTTTACAGGAATGGCAGGTTTTGCAGCAATTGTTGCATATGGGTTATACAAATTGAAGAGCAGGGGAAATACTAAAATGTCTGTTCATCTGATCCACATGCGTGTGGCAGCCCAGGGCTTTGTTGTAGGAGCAATGACTGTTGGTAGGTTCCTACAGGAAATTTTCAAATTTTTGTTCCCCATTGAGGTATTTCTTTACAAACAAGGCAAGTAAATATTTTTAGCTGACCTTTTAGCAGTTTGAGAATATCACTTATATTCGGTAAAAAATGAATTAATGAAAAGAATTCAAGTAGTGACATAGTAGTTTTTCTATGTTATATTCTCCTACAATTTTAAAGAAAGAAAAAAATCCTGTCAGTCACTGAGTTTATAATTTTATTGACGAGTCTAGACATGTAAAGGGGTTGGTAGTAATGTGTTATCTGGGAGAGACATAAGTTGTTATTTTACAGTGTTTTTAAAGAAAAGATTCTTAAAGTGTAGGTATTAAATGCTTCTATTGGCTTTATAATTCATTGACTTTATTTGGTATGGTGTAGCAAGAGTGACTCCTTTCAAAGTTACCAGGTAAATATTGATTGCTCTTTAAAGGAAATATTGCAACATGTGAAATAGTCATACCAGCCCTTTGCTACTTGCAAACTACTATATGTGAAAAGAGTTTTAGAAGTTAAGTTGTTTAAAAAGGCAAGAGTATAAGCTTCCTGGGGTCTTATTCCCCTTGTAAATATTCCATGCTAAGCAATTGTGCTACTTTCAGCTATTTTATGAACTGGTTTTTATTTTTCAATATTTAAGAAAATATTGAAATGCTTAACTAGCATTCTTTTTCTTTAGGTATGGGCTATTCCATGTATCGGGAATACTGGGCAAAACCTAAGCCTTAGAAGAAGAGACGCTGTCTTGGTTTTGTTGGAGGAGCTTACTTCACTTAGACATCTCTTTATTGATAAAGTTACATATTGTTGAAAATAAACTAATTTGTATGGGTTTAGATGGTAAAATGGCATTTTGAATATTGGCTTCCTTTCTTGCAGGCTTGATTTGCCTGGTGTGACCGCATTACTAGTGGCTAGTTTACTAACTAGGTCATTCAAGGAAGTCAAGTTAACTTGAAAGAAACATGTCACCTAAATGCACTTGATGATGTTGAAATGTCCACCTTCTTAAATTGTTAAGATGAACTTAGTTCTAAAGAAGATAACAGGCCAACCCTGAAGTACTCCCAGTTTGCTGCAGAATCTCAGATGTTTCGGGTGTTATGTAAGAGTCCTATTTGCCCCAGTTAATTTAACTTTTTTCTGCCTGTTTTGTGGACAGGCTGGCCCTTTTAGAACTCTGTCCAAAAAGTTCATGGAATATAACTTGTAAAGCTTCCCACAACTAACAATATGTATATGTGCATGTGTTTAATTAAACCAAATGTAGAAAGCTTACAGTAGAGCTGCATAATAGTATTTATTAAGGAATCTCAGTTGTAAACATGAGAATAACTTACGGATTCTAGTTTAGTTCTTGTGTAACTATGAATTATATTTTTGCTGCTGTTATATTAGAATAAATTTTAAATGTCATCTTGAAATAGAAATATGTATTTTAAGCACTCATAGCAAAGGTAAATGAACACTTTTTAAATGTGTGCATTGCTTATTTTTTCCATAAGAATTGTAAACACTAAACTGAACACATGACCTATAATGGATTTCATTAACGACTTATGAGCAAGCTGGTTTGGCCAGACAGTATACCCAAACTTTTATATAGTACAGAATGCTATTACTTGTGAAATTCTCTTGTCTAAACTGAATTTACATTCCATCATAATAACATGGTATATGTATTGTTATTAAAGTAAGCGACCCATGCCAAATGTCTTGTATTTATTTCATGAAGGAGAAGCTTTCTGTAGAGGAACAAACTGGGGAACAAGTTTCAGGAAATTGTCTTTTTTTGTTGTTGTTCCCTACTTTAATCATGTTCTGCTTTCTGTTCCGACGATTTGAAAAATATTCTACTATATGGTGTGTTTTCTTTTCTTTCTTTTGTGGGTAATTTTTGTTCTATTGATTATCCATGTAATTTTTTTTTGAGGTGGAGTTTTGCTGTCTTGTCCAGGCTGGAGTGCAGTGGCACAATCTGAGCTCACTGAAACCTCAGCGCCCCCTGCTGCCCCGGGTTCAAGTGATTCTCCCGCCTTAGCCTTCTGAGTAGCTATGACTACAGGCATGGCACAAACATGCCTGGCTAATTGTTGTATTTTTGGTAGAGACAAGATTTCACCATGTTGGCCAGGCTGGTCTTGAACTCCTGACCTCAGGTGATCCACCTGCCTCGGCCTCCCAAAGTGTTAGGATTACCGGCGTGAGCCACCGCGCCTGGCTGATTATCCATTTAATTATAGCACTCTATTTATTTTCAATCACTAATAATTCCTTATGAGCAGTATTTAAGTCTAACATATTTCTTCTTTTCCTCCTCCTCTACTAACCAATTCTAGTCAATAAGGTTATTGGACTTGACTCTTGTACTTTTTTTTTTTTGTGAGACAGAGTCTGGCTTTGTTGCTCAGACTGGATTACAGTGGCCTGATCTCAGCTCACGGCAACCTCCACCTCCTCGCTTTAAGTTATTCTCATTCCTTAGTCTCCTGAGTAGCCAGGATTATAGGCATGCGCCCCCATGCTGGGCTAATTTTTGTATTTTTTGTAAAGGCGAGGTTTCACCATGTTGGCCAGGATGGTCTCAAACTCCTGGCTTCAAGCGATCTGCCTGCCTCCAGCCCCCCAAAGTGCTGGAAATAAAGGTGTGATCCACCATGCCTGACCTACTTGTATACTGTTAAATGTCATTATACTTCTCTTTGACTTGTCAGCTTAGCTTTAACTGATTTGCTCTGCCCATCTACCATGCTATCAGTGAACTTCCACTTTCTTTTCCCATCCTCTCAATTTTTGTTGTATCATTTCTACATTGTGAGAACATGTAATATTTACATTCTGTTCTGTGTCATCCTCACATTTTTTAGTTTCACAGTTTAAATATATTTGAAATTCAAACATTCCCAGTAATCTCTGAGTCAGCTGAAATTAATGCTTTAATAATTTCCTCAAAGACTCATGGAATAATTTCCCTAAATTTTTTGCCATGTCAAATATGTTTGTCTGTAGCCTTTACACAGTAAACAAAATTTAGCTAGATACACAATTCTCAGTTTATGTTTTTGGCGTATTGAAGTGTTGCTATAGAGAAGCTTAAAGTCGTGACATTTTTCTTATATAAGTGATTTGATTTTTTGCTTGGCTGCTCAAATTCTTCCTTTATCAAGTCCAATAATTTAACAGGTCTTGGTATTGACCTTACACTACATTTTCAGAAAACTTTAATTCTAAGATGAGTACTCTACTGGTTTTGTTTAAATAACTGATTTGAGTCATTGATCTAGACAAATGGCAGAAGATGGGGGAGAAATACAAGTGAAGGGTTAAGATAGTAATGAGTGTTCATGAGAAATGTGTGAGATTCCTTGCCTGAAGAGATTGGTAAATGGTATATTAGGTGGTTCAAGTGGATGAGATACGATTTTTTATTGAATGAGACCTGGGTTCATGGTTCTACCACTCCTAACCAAGCATCCATGATTTTCTTATCTGTAAAATGGGGACAGCATCAGTGGTCTAGGGTTGTTGGGATTAAATGAAATATTGTAAAGGGCTTACTTAGCATACCACCCAATAGTAAGCTCAATAGTTGGTTGCTGTTTCCACTGTTACTGTAGTAACTATGGGAATGCAGCAGCACAGGAGACTCATGAGCCTTGCCTTCAGAATTCACAGTCTAGCAGGGAAGGCTGGCATTCAATAAGTGATGATCATTGAAGGGGCCAAGGGAAATCGTTCCCTCCACCCCCTGAACCTTTACTGAAAAGTCAACTGACAAAAGGCAGATTAATAGGAGAAGACATGAAATTATTTTAATGTGTGTATCATGGGGGAATGGCAGAATGATTACTCAGTAACCCAGAAGGATACATGTTTATATACTCTTCATAGGGGAAGTGGAGATGGAGGAAATGTGGCAATTTGAGGGATAATGAATTATTTTTAGCGACCTAGAGAACATAGGATGGCCTAAGACAAAGTCTTTTGGCCCAGAGCAGGTAACAGTTTGTGGCAAGTCTGTCCAGGTATGTTGACAGATTTTTGTCTCTTCCTGCAATGAGTTAAATTAATGGGAACTCCATGCTGGGTGCAGTGGCTCACACCTGTAATCCCAGTCCTTCGAGAGGCCCAGGCAGGTGGATCACTTGAGGTCAGGAGTTTGAGACCAGCCTGGCCAACATGGCAAAACCCCCTCTCTACTAAAAAAAATACAAAAATTACCTGGGCTTGGTGGCATGCACCTATGGTCCCAGCTACTCAGGAGGCTGAGGTGGGAGAATCACTTGAACCCAGGAGATCGCGCCACTGCACTCCAGTTTGGGCAACAGAGCAAGACTTGTCTCAAAAAAAAAAAAAAAAAAAAAAAAAAACTCTCTGGGAAAGGACGAGGGGTAATTTTTTTTCCCCTTTGGCAGGTCTAGGCTTTAAGCAGATAAGGGAACTTCGAAGAACAGCTTCTTGGTGGGGAGGGAGTGGGAGGTCAGGGAGACCTTGAGGCTGCATCTTCGCAGTCCGGCATGTCAAAACATCATATTTTGGGGCATTCACTTCTGAGTCCCAACTCAATAAACTGTGATAAATATTAGGTATAGGATGCAACAGGAACATCCGGCTGCAGACCTGACCCAGGGCTGGGGTTGGAGAAAGTCTCTCTGAGGAAACAGTGTTCTGCTTCAAGGAGATAGTATGTTGGTTTTTCACTGAGAGTTAGAGTCCATGGCTTAATGTTGGAGTTTATTGGAGTGTTGACGTGTGTGATTGCTTCCATGCCTCCCCTCCAGTTGTCTGAGGGCATGATGGCCTTTCTCATCCAAGGCACCTGGCACACATAAGTGTTCAGTGTTTGTTTTTAAATACAAGTAGAATAAAAAGGTGTGGGGCTTCTGCATTCAGGATCTTACTGTCCCTAGAGGGTGCGTATTTCTAGTTAATGAACAACAGTGACATCTGGTGGTAAGAGTTGGAATTTGACTCCATACTTCAAATCCCCCTAAATAAACTCGACTTCTGAATCACAGAGACAGATTTTTGTGGAGTGGAAGGCGTATTGGTCATGTAGGCCATGCTTCTTGCCTCACAGATGAAAAACTGCTGCTCAGTTTCCGGGACCTGAAGTTTAGGCTGTCTCCCCATGTAAATCTATAGTTCATCACATCATAACTACCAGACCAGAACAACACTGAATGAACATAAAGTATTTTAAAGTTCTTGTGTCATAGTGGAACTGCAGGTATTATTTCTACACTTGGTCCCATTTGCAAGCTGTTTGAATAGGATAGGGACATTTGGGAGAGGCAGCTGAGACATGCACCCTGCCTAGTTTGCAGCTTTATCCGTGAATGATTGATCTGACATGAGATCATGGAAGAGCCAACACTGCTCACGAATCTAGTTTTCTTCTTAGAGAAAAGAGCACCTGCTTTCCCCTTAGTCACTGTATGAAGCAAAAGAAAGAATTTGTTTTAGCAAGACAGAAGTTGGAAAAATTTCCCCTAAATTCAGCTGTGATGAGTGAGTCGAGGGTGGAGGCCAGTGTCCAGTTGGTCCCCTCAGAGGAACCTAGGAACAGGTCCTTGCTGCAGTATTTTGAGTTTTTTATGACATTGGTGTTAGGTCTTTTCCTATCCTGAATGTAATTCTGAAGTGTTGGAGACTGAAAGAAATGCTGCCATCACACCTTTGAGTTATGGTCCTTACCGAGTCTCACCTTGTCTACAACCATAGCTATTGTCTGCCCCATGGTGCCCCTTCCTACCTCACTCATTTCTGTCAACGATAACCCCATCTCCCACTGACATCCCCTGAGCTCAAACCTCCCGGGCTCAAGCGATCTTCCCACCACAGTGCCCCAAGTAGTTGGACTACAGGCGTAGGCCAGCACGCCCAGCTGATACTTGTGTTTTTTGTAGAGACTGGATTTCACCATGTTGGACAGGGTGGTCTCCACCTCCTGAGCTCAAGTGATCCTCCTGCCTCAGTCTCCCAAAGTGCTGGGATTACAGGTGTGAGCCACTGCGCCTGGCCTATGTATGTATTTTTTAATTGAGACTGGGTCTTGCTCTGTCACCCAGGCTGGAGTGCAGTGGCATGATCATACCTCACTGCAGCTCTATCTCCTGGGCTTAAGCAGTCCCTCTGCCTCAGCCTCCCGAATAGCTGGAACTGTAGTGCACACCACTGCACCTGGCTAATTGCTTCAGCCTTTATAGAAAGGAAGCTGAGGAGATTCCCACATACAAATGGTCTTTACTGTGGAAGTGGTACATTAAATACTAGTAAGTGCACAGGAATTGGGGACCTAGTTAATGAGAGAAATGAATAATTACCAGGATCAGGTTACTTTCATCCAAATGTTTTGAAGGACCATGATGTGAGCCAAGAATGGAATTGAGAAATTTGAGGGTAAAATAAAAATACATGAGCAACCTCATGCTGAAGGCTTGGTGGAGAGCCAGGGTAGACCTCATCTATCAGAGAGGCCCCTTGGAACTAAGGATTGACGAATCTGGCAGAACATTGAGTTTTCTAATAAAGTCAATACACGATGGATGAGACCGCATCTATTCAAACACATCTTAGACAAAATAGTTCCATGGATAAAATAAGATTGACTGTAGCCAAATGGTGTTAAACTAAAATGTGCTGGAGGAGTCTGGGAGGCTGTTAGTTATGAAAGCCCAAATCCGTGGCAGGTTGTAGAGGCAGAACTGCCAGCAGGAAGGGGCTTGAACTTGGAGAAAACGAACAATGTTTATCTCTGTAGGGCTCCTGATCGTGAAGCAGAATAATTTATAAAGGCTTAACCCTGGGCCAAAAACATCTCTAGGCAGTTTGTTTCTGTTTGTTCTGAATCCCTGCTCACAATATATTTCTGATGACTCTTTTAGCTGGGAAGGGAGAGTCTCTGAACATGGGTCACAACCCACAGATATAAATGAGTGGCTTAGTGTTTCTGGTTTACTTGTCAGTTACGTGTGACTGGTGTAAGTCTGGCCCCAAGAGATACTCATGGTAAAATGACCAAATTGGATTTGCGGCCTGCAAAGCTGAAGTCTAAAATGGGAGCTGTGAAGTGGAGACAGCCAAATGAGGCCTTTGTTTTCAGCTGTAGCAAAACTTACTTCCATTCACAGGCAAAACAGCGAAATCTGTGGTAATATGTGTGACTACTAAAATTATAAAGATGACCGAAGAACATTTCACATTTTACAAAGCACTTTCGTGACCTTTGATGATCATGATAATAAAGGTACTATTATTATTTTAGGAAGAAAGTTGAGGTTTGTGACTTGACTAATGGCAGAGTCAAAACTCAGGTATTCCCACTTCTGACTTTGTTCAATTCATTTTTGTTTCTCATAGTAAGAGTAGGACCGCTGCTTACGTTATGTTGACTTATTTGTGGGAGAGAGAATTTCAGAGGGGAATCTATTGGTGACTATTATCATTAAGAGAAATAAGCATGAGTGAAGGTCCTGCTTTAGAGTTGGAACTACACGGAACTGTGGGGAGAATCTAATTTAGGGATTAGGGAACAAAAGCCGTTAGACCCAGACAAGTATGCTCAGCTGATTTTAAAGCTTTATTGTGGTAAATATACATATAAAAATTACAATTTTAAC
Source organism: Cheracebus regulus (assembly GCA_963574635.1). NCBI lineage: Eukaryota > Metazoa > Chordata > Mammalia > Primates > Pitheciidae > Cheracebus > Cheracebus regulus. The sequence goes on along the minus strand of CAUYQU010016409.1, from coordinate 15,084 downwards.
CATTTTTAAGTGTACAATACAGTGGAACTAAGTATACTCAAACGCCATGCAACCGTCACCACCATCCACCTCAAAAGTCTTTCCATCAACCCAAACAGAAACTTCATGCCCTTTAAGAATAACTTTCAGTTGGATGTGGTGGCTCACACGTCGAATCCTAGCATTTTGGGAGGTCAAGGCAGGTAGATCGTTTGAGCCCAGGAGTTTGAGACCAACCTGGGCAACATAGCAATGAACACCATCTCTACAAAAAATACAAAAGTTAGCTCGGTGTGGTGCGAGCCTGTGGTCCAACCACTGAGGATACTGAGGCAGGGAGACCACGCAGGCCCAGGTGCTTGAGGCTGTGGTGAGCTGTCACCGTGCCACTGCGCCCCGGCCTGGGCAACAGAGCAAGACCCCGTCTCAAAAACAAAAACCCCAAAACATCTCTACCTCCCCCTTCTTCCACTCCCTCACAACCTCTATTCTACTTTCCGTCTCTATGAATTTGTTCATTCTAGGTACCTAATATACATGGAATCATAACATATTTGCCCTTTTGTGTCTGGCTTATTTAACTTAGCATAATGTTTTCAAGGTTCATCCAGAATTCAGAATGTTGTTCTTTTCTAAGGCTGAATACTCCACTGAATATATACACCACATTTTGTTACCCATTCATCTGTTGATGGTCGCTTGGGATGTTTCTACCTTCTGATTATTGTGAATAACACTGCTGTGAACATTGGCATACAATTATCTCTTTGAGTCCCTTCTTTATTTTTCATTATTTTTTTGTAGAGATGGGGTCTTGCTATGTTGACCAGGCTGGTGTTGAGTTCCTGACCTCAAGCAGTTCTCCACCTCAGTCTCCCAAAGAGCTGGGATTACAGGCATGAGCCACTGGGTCTGGCCAAGTCCGTTCTTTCAAACCTTTTTTTTTTTAAGATGGGAGTCTCACACTGTTGCCCAGGCTGGAGTGCAGGGTGGGATCTTGGCTCATTGCAACCTCTGCCTCCCAGATTCAAGCGATACTCCTACCTCAGCCTTCCGAGTAGCTGGGATTATAGGCGCCTGTCACCACGCCTGGCTAATTATTTTTGTATTTTTTTAGTAGAGGTGGGGTTTCGCCATATTGGCCAGGCTGCTCTGGAACTCCTGATCTCGGGTGATCCACCCACCTTGGCCTCCCAGAATGTTGGGATTACAGGTGTGAGCCACCGTGCCCGGCTCCCTTCTTTCAAATCTTTTGGGCATATGCTTAGAAGTAGAATTGTAAATCATATGGCAATTCAATGTTCAACTTTTTGAGGAACCACCAAACTGTTTCTACAGTGGAGATACCATTTTACATTCCAACCAGCCATGCATAAGGGTTCCAAATTCTTCACATCCTGGCAAACACTTGTTATTTTCTATTTTTTTTGGATAACATCCATCCTAATGAGTGTGAAGTGGTATCTCATTGTGGTTTTGGTTTGCATTTCTCCAATGGTTAGTGATGTTAGGCCTGTTTTCATGGGCTTATTTGTCATGTGCATATCTTCTTTGGATTAATGTCGATTGAATTCCTTTGCCCATTTTTGAGTTGGGTTTTGTTGCTGAGTTAGCTCATCTGATTTTTGACAAAAGTGCAAAAGCAATTCAATGGAGGAAGCAGAGCCTTCCAACAAATGGTGCTGGATCAACTGGACATCATAGGCGAAAAAGCAAAAAAGAACCCGACCTAAACTTCACACCTTATATAAAGATTACATCAAAATAAATCATGGGCATAAAACACTAACACTTTTATAAAAATGGTGGGAAATCTTCGGGACCCAGGGCTGGGCAAAGAATTCTTAGACTTCACATCAAAAGCACAATCCATAAAAGAAGGAATTGATAAATTGGACCTTGTCAAAAAGCCTTTTGTTCTGTGAAAGCCCAAGTGAAGAGGATTAAAAGACAAACTACGGATTCAGAGAAAGTGTTTGCAAACCACGTATCCAACAAAGGACTAGTATATAGAATATATAAGGAATTCTCAAAACTCGACAGTAGAAATTGAGCAAAAGAGATGAACATACACTTCACCAAAGAAAATATACAGATGCCAAGTAAGCACATGAAAAAGATGTTCAATATTAGTCCTGTACGTGTGAACCACAATGAGATATCACTACACACCTATTAAAATAACCAAAAAATAGTGACACCACCAAATGCTGGCAAGGTGGTGGAGAAATTGAATCACTCAAACATTTCTGGTAAGAATGTAAAGTGGAATAGTCTGGAAAATAGCTTTGGCAATTTCTTCTAAAACTAGATATGCAATTACCATACTACACAACAACTGCACTCCTCCATAGGAATGAAAACTTATGCTCACACAAAAACCTATACATGAATATAACAGCAGAATCATAATTGCTCCCACATGGAAACAACCCAGATGTCCTTCAGTGGGTAAATGGTTAAACAAACTGGTACATTCATACTGGAACTACTCAGCAATAAAAAGGAATGGATTATTGATATACAACAACTTGGATGAATCCCCAAGGAACTATTCTGAGTTAAAAAAAATGCATCCTAAAAAGTCTACATGCTGCATTATTTCATTTATATAACATTTTTGAAATGACAAAATTTTAGAAACAGAGGACAGATGTGGTTATAAAGGGTCAGGGACTAGGGCAGGAGGAAGGAGGGAGGAATACATAGTTATAAAAGGACAACAGAGAGATCCTTGTGACAGTATTTGGTATCTGTTTTTTTTTTTTTTTTTTTTTTTTTTTTTGAGACACAGTCTCACTCTCTCCCTCAGGCTGGAGTGCAGTGGTACAATGTCAGCTCACTACAACCTCCACCTCCTGAGTTCAAGTGATTCTCATGCCTCAGCCTCCTGAATAACAGGGATTACAGGTGTACACCACCATGCCTGGCTAATTTTTATTATTTTTACTAGAGACAGGGTTTCGCTATCTTGGTCAGGCTGGTCTTCAACTCCTGGCCTCAAGTGATCTGCCCACCTTGACATCCCAAAATGCTGGCATTATAGGTGTGCATGAGCCACTGTGCCCGGCCAGTATTTGGTATCTTGATGGTTGTGGATACACAAACCAACACATGATAAATCAAAAGAAAAGTACAGTTAAATTGGAGAAATCTAAATAAGAGAAGTAGGTTGTATCGACGTCAATATCCTGGTTATGACATTATACCTCAGTTCTGCAAAATGTTACCATTGTAGGGAACTGGAAGAGTGTACAGGGGATCTCTATTATTTCTTACAACTGCATGTGATTCTATAGCCTCAAGACAATTTCAAATCAAAAAGCAAACAAAATACAAAGAGCAGTGTCCTACAGACACTTCTAGTTAGAGAAACAAAGTGGGCTGGAATTAACAAACATCTGTATACACTACATGAGGAAATACTGGTGACCCAGATTGGCTTATCCAGCTTCTTGGAGGATAAAATGTCAAGCTTATAAACTAAAGAAAATTCTCAAGAGAATTTTGGGCAGAAAAAAAAAATGGCATGAGAGCCTTAGTGGCGACAGTGGAAAAGTAACAAACGTAGAGGAAAATCATCCCTGGTTTTGAAAAAATGGGTTATTGCGAGAATGATATCCTCATCAAAAATAATCCTTGAATTGCTGGAGCAAACGTTGCCCCCGTTCCCAGACTTTCTAATACACATTCCAATTCGTCTGTTCTGAAACTCTACTGCGTCCTGAACTTTCTCACAGCACGTTCCTATTGTAATGGAGACCGGGCTTTCTGCTGGGAACCATGCTTTCCAAAGGCCTCTAAGGAGACCTGGCTGTGCTTTTCCTGTCCCGCATAGTCCCCTCGTGGTCACGAGGCAAATAAATGATACGCCCCACTACACACACCGCATAAAAAGACCCTAATCCTCTGAGGCTCACATTTACCCGAATCCTGCTCTTTAAGCTGTCTCTTTGCTGCCACCTGTAGATTTATAGGTCAGCCACCCTCAGCTCACGAGGCAGCAATTGGAGACCAACGGGAAAGATCTATTTTTCCTTTATCAGAAAACTCTGAGTTTATATCTGCAGTGCTGATGGCAGTCTAGTGCCATATCTTTATGTATGTATGTCTATGGGGGTGGGTATTCATTCACCGTATGAGGAAAAAACAAAACAAAAACAGAAAAACAACTATCAAGATTTTCAAATTATGAAGGCCTGGATAAATATTTGGCCAGGCACCATGGCTCACACTTGTAATCCCAGCACTTTGGGTGGTCGAGGCAGGGGGATCGCCTGAGGTCAGGAGTTCAAGACCAGCCTGGTCAACATGGTGAAACCCCGTCTCCACTAAAAATAAAAAAAAAATTAGCCAGGTAGTCTCAGCTACTCGGGAGGCTGAGGCAGGAGAATCGCTTGAACCTGGGAGGTGGAGGTTGCAGTGAGCCGAGATCGCACCACTGAGTTCCAGCCTGGGCGACAGAGCGAGACTGCGTCTCAAAATAAATAAATACGTAAATAAATAATTAATTGGAAAACGCCCTTGAATCATCTTTCCTAGAAATTTGCCTCCCACCCCCATTTAGCCCTGAAATATAGTAGTGTCTTAAATTGGAAGGTGCCATTGAAAAAAAAAAAAAATGAGTGTTTTCCTCTATGAAAATAAATGATGTTCATTATTTTTAAAATCCTCTAAAGCCTAAAAATGAAAACGCAGCACTGCTATTCCACTGCCCAAATAGAACCACTTTTAAGATTTCTATTTCGGTCTTGTTTTAGTGCCCAGTTTGAAATAAACACAACTTTATTGATTTACTTTGCTATACTGCGTCCTGCTTCCTTCACTCACCATCGTAGCACGGCCTTTCTCCACATTGTTTTACATTTTTCAAATATATCTGAATAGCTACTATCAATTTCATGGTGCGATCGTTCGCTTTTTAACTCCCCAGCAGGAGAGCGGAATGCACATCTCTGTGCAGAACCTTTGGTCCACAAAACATTTTTTTTTTTTTTTTTTTGAGACAGAGTCTCACTCCGTCACCAGGCGCCAGGCTGGAGTGCAGTGGCGCGACCTCGGCTCACCGCAACCTCCGCCTCCCGGGTTCAAGCGATTCTCCTGCCTCAGCCTCCCGAGTAGCTGGGACTACAGACGCGCGCCACCATGCCCAGCTAGTTTTTGTATTTTTAGTAGACACGGGGTTTCACCATGTTGGCCAGGCTGGTCTCTATCTCTTGACCTCGTGATCCGCCCGCCTCGGCCTCCCAAAGTGCTGGGATTACAGGCGTGAGCCACCACGCCCGGCCCCACAAAGCTTTTTGAAAATCTCCAGCGCACTCGGGATGCTGCCCACTGGGACCCAGCCCCGCTCGCCGTCAGCGCCTCTGTCACTTTCAGAACTTTTGGCGCCCCTCGGCCCCCGTAGAGACGCGTTGACGTAGAGACGTTTTGACGTAAGAGGGCGCTGACAACGCACGAGTGGGGACGCTGGTTTCCCTGGTGACGGTTGCCAGGGCAGCGCGTGTCGGCGTCCGGAAGAAGTGGCATTGCCGCGGCGGTCGGAGTGGGGAGAGGTGGAGAGAGACCGCAGTAAGTGCTGTAGAGGGCGGAAGGGCCGGGCCGGAGCCTGGAGAGCCCGCAGCTGCCAGGAGCGCGGGCTGGAGCCTGAGCGCACACCCCGGCTCGAGCGCGCTGCCACTGGCCCCCGCAGGACTGAGGACTCGCCAGAGGGAGCTCCCCTCCAGGCGCAGACTCCAGCCCGGGGACCCAGATCCGCACCCCGGCCCCATCCCAAACCCATCCCTGCGTAGATGCTAGCAGGGTTCAGGGCGCCAAACTGGGCATCCGCGGGAGGCTCCCCCACACTTCCAGGCCCCCAGGCTGTTGAGAATACCCGAAAAGAACACAGTAAAAGAAGAGAAGGAGAGAGAAAGAGAAAAGCAATGAAAAAAAGCGGCAGACCGGTGGGGCAAGGGGCCTCAGTCTTTCCTCACTGGTCCCTGTCACCTGTGCACTCAGCAGCCCTTGGGATCTTGCTTCCTCACAGGACTCCTGAGTGGCTGCCACTCTTCCCACTCCCTGTACTTCCTGGCTTTAAGTCCTGCCTGGGCCAAGAGTTCTTTCCATGTAGCTCTAACCTTTACTTTTTTCTTTTTTTTGAGACGGAGTCTCGCTCCATCGCCCAGGCTGGAGTGCTGTGGCGCGATCTCGGCTCACTGCAACCTCTGCCTCCTAGGTTCAAGTGATTCTCCTAGGATTACAGGCTCCTGCCACCACGCCTGGCTAATTTTTGTATTTTTAGTAGAGATGGCCAGGCTGGTCTCGAACTCCTGACCTCAGGCGATCTGCCCACCTAGGCCTCCCAGAGTCCTGCGATTACAGGCATGAGCTACCGTTCCCGGCCTAGCCTTTACTTTTAAAAGAAAATTATTAGACTTAAAGCAGATTTATGGAAGCACTGAACAGAAAACAGTTCCTTTATACATTCCATATTCCCGTTTTCTCTGTTGTTAACATCGTCCACATTGCATTGGCATGGTACATCTGTTATCATTTATACAACTACATTGATATGTTGTTACTAACTAAAGTTTATAGTTTACATTCAGGTTCATTTGTTGTTGTCGTTTTGAGACAGGGTCTCACTTGGTCCCCCAGGCTGGAGTGCAGTGGCGTGATCATGGCTCACTGCAGCCTGGAACCGCTGGACTCAAGCAGTCCTCCCACCTCAGACTCCTGAGTAGCTGGGAACACAGGCACATGCTACCATGCCTGGCTAATCTGAAAAACTGTTTGGTAGAGATATGGTCTTGCTATGTTACCCAGGCTGATCTCAAGCTCCTGGCCTCAAGTAGTCCTCCCACCTTGGCTTCCTAGGGTGTTGACATTACAGCTGTGAGTCACCACACCTGGCCAGCGTTCATTGCTTTAGGTTCTACAGGTCTACAAGTTTTGCTAAATGTGTAATGCTATGTATCCACCATTAAAGTACACGGAACACTTTCACTTCCCTAAAAACTCCGAGACTTTTCTGTTCATTCCTCCTCCCCTCCAGCCCCTGGAAACCACTGACATTTTTCATTTAGAAGGGATTCACAACCACCGATGTCTTTTACTTCTCTATAATTTTGCCTTTTCCAGATTATACAGTTTGCAATTATATAGCTTGTAGCCTTTTCAAACTTGCTTCTTCACTTAGCAACACAAATTTAGGTTTCTTGCCTGTCTTTTCGTGGCTTGATAGCTCATTTCTTTTCATCACTGAATAATAGTCCCTGGTATGAGTGTACCAGGTTATCTGTTCACCTGCTGAAGTACATCTTGTTTTTATTCTGATTTTTGATAATTATGAGTAAAACTGTGAACATTTCATGTGCAGGTTTTTGTGTGGACATATTGTTCAGCTCATTTGGGTAAATATGATTACTGGCATATGGCAAGACTGTGTTTAGCTTTGAAAAGATGACCCGGTTGTCTCACAAAGCGGCTTTTCCATCTTGCGTTCCCACCAGCAGTAAATGGAAACGCCTGTGCTTCACATTCCTGCCACCATTTGATGTTGTCAGTGTTTTGGATTCTAGCCGTTCTAGTAGGTGTGTAATGGTATCTCATTTTTGTTTTAATTTGCAATTTCCTAGTGGTATATGATGCTGAACATCTTTTCATATGTCTGTTTACCATCCATATTTCTTTTTTGTTGAGGAGTTTGTTCAGATCTTTTGCCCCCCGGACGACAGAGTTTCACTCTTGTCATCCAGGCTGGAGTGCAATGGCGCGATCTCAGCTCACTGCAACCTCCACCTTCCAGGTTCAAGCTATTTTCCTGTCTTAGCCTCCTGAGTATCTGGGATTACAGGTGCCCACCACCACGCCCAGCTAATTTTTGTATTTTTAGTAGAGAAGGGGTTTCGCCATGTTGGCCAGGCTGGTCTTGAACTCCTGACCTCAGATGATCCACCCACCTCAGCCTCCCAAAATGCTGGGATTACAGGCATGAGCCACCGCTCCCAGCCTCTTCATTTTCTTAACAGTATCTTTCACAGAGTAGAATTTTATAGTTTTAATGAGGTTGAATTTATCAATTTTTTTCTTTCATGTATCGTGCTTTTGGTATTGTATATGAAAACTCATAGCCAAACCCAAGGTCAGCTAGATTTTCTCCTGTAGATTTTCTCCAGTGTCACATTTAGGTATATAATCCATTTTGAGTTAATATTTGTGACAGGCATAAGGTCTGCGTCTAGAGTCACTTTTTTACGTGTGGATATCCATTGCTGCAGCACCATTGCCTTTGTTTCTTGGTCAAGGACCAGTTGACTCTCTTTATATGGGTCTATTTCTGGGTTCTTTCTTTGGTTTCATTGATTCATTTGTCTGTTTCTTCATCAACACCACACTGTCTTAATTACTGTCATTTTATAGTAAGTCTTAAGGTCAGGTAGTGTCAGTTTTCCACCTTTGTTCTTCTTTAATACTGTGTTGGATATTCTGGATCTTTTGCCTCTCCACATAAACTTTATTGTCATTTTGTCAATATCTGTACAGTAATTTGCTGGGATTTCTTTTTTTTTTTTTTTCCGGCAGGTGAGTTGTTACACACTCCTTAGTGGATTCCAGCTTCCATGACCGCCATCCTGGTACTGGGATTTCTGTATTGCGATTGCCTTCAATCTGTAGATCAAGTTGGGAAGAACTGACATCTTAACAATATTGATTCTTCCTGTTCATGTGCATGAGATAACTATTGTTTAGTTCTTGATTTTATCAGAGTTTTATATTTCTCCTAATATAGATCTTACACATATTTCGTAAGATTTATACCCAGGTATCTCCATTTTTGCGTTAATATAAATGGTATATTCTTAACTTCAGTTTTCTATTGCTTATTGCTAGTATGTGGAAAAGCATTTGACTTCTGTATATTAACCTTACTTATGGCAACCTTGCTACAATGAATTATTAGTTCCAGAAGTTTTTTTTTTTTTTTTTTTTTTTAATAGATTCTTTGAGATTTTCTACGTAGACAGTCATCTGCAACCAAGGCGATTTTATTTCTTCCTTTCCAAAATATGTATCCTTTTATTTCCTTTTCTTGTCTTATTTCATCAGGTAGAACTTCTAGTATGATGTTAAGTGAGGGTGGAGAGAAGGGACATCTTGCCACATTCCCAGTCTTAGGGGAAAGCGTGTAGTTTCTCACTGCCAAGTATGATGGTAGCTGTATGTTTTTTGTAGATGTACTTTATCAAATTGAAGAAGTCTCCTCTATTCCTGGTTTACTTAGAGTTTTTATCATGAACAAGTATTGGATTTGGTCAAATGCTTTTTCTGCGTCTATTAATATGATCATGTGAATCATGTGACTTTTCTTCTTTAGCCTGTGGATGTGATAGGTTACATTAATTGATTTTCTAATGTTAAACCAGCCTTGCATACTTAAAATAACTCCTATTTGGTCATGCGGTATAATTATTCAAATACATCGTTGGATTCAATTTGCTAATATTCTTGGAGGCACAGGATTTTTTTTTGAGACAGGATCACACTCTGTCACCTAGGCTGGAGTGCAGTGGTGCAATCATGGCTCACTGCAGCCAGAGGGAGATTTGGGAATTACCTTCCCTCCATTCACTTGACTGGCCGATTGAACTCTTTCTTTGCTGCAAACCCTGCTGTTTTCAGCGCATTGGTTTTCTGGACAGCAGGCAAGATGAACCTGTCAGGCTGTCACATGCTCCAGCTGCCTCTTCTTCCTCCTCCTCCTGCTTCCGTCTCCCCTCCTCCTCTCTCTGCACCTTCTCTTCATCCTGCTTTGTCCACACTCTAGGTCTCAACTACCTGAGGCTCCAGCTCAGACTTCCCTTCTGAGTCCCAGACCCACCCAGCATCTCAAAGTCCACCACCTTGTCTGCAGCGTGGAAAACCGCTCCTGTCAGGGCCTGCTATCTCCGCAGTCACTCACACGCAGCACAGCCCAGGTCCCTCCCCTCTGCTTCTCTGCATACCTGCCTTCAGTCCCTTCCATTTGGCAGCAATTCCTGTTCCTCCTTCTCCATCTCTGCAGGTGCAGTTTTGATTTAGACCCACATGCCTTCTCAGAGACCCCTCCTCGCAAGGCCCTTTGCTTCCAGCTCTGCAGAAGGCAGGGGTGATCCCGTGTGCACCCCCGGAACATCCCCAACGCCTCAGGATAAAGTCCAGGCTCCTTCGCTGGGCAGATCAGACGCTCCCTCTGGTGCATCTCCAAATCTTCCCTGCCCTCTGGCCATTCTGAACCCATCATAGTTGCCCACACTCATCACATTCTCTGCACATGCTCTTCTGGTAAGAGAGCCTTCTGCCCACAACTCAGGCACCCTCCCTCCCCAATCCAGGCTAATTTCTTCTGCACTCAGATTCAAATTGACTGAGATACCTGCCTCTCCTGCAGCCTCTCTCTCCCCAGCCAGCCTCTCAGAGCACTTAACCCTTCTCATTCTCAAACTGGATGAACATTAGGCTCACCTGGGAAGCTTTAAAGTACAAAAATAATTAGCTAGGTGTAATGGTGCACGCCTGTAGTCAGCTACCCAGGAGGCTGAGGCAGAAGAATTGCTTGAACCCAGGAGGCAGAGGTTGCAGTGAGCCAAGATCATGCCATTGCACTCCAGCCTGGGCAACAAGAGCAAAACTCCATCTCTAAAAATAAAAATAGACACCCTGGCCACAGCCCAGACCAATTAATTCCAAATCTCCACTGGCCTCATGAATAGCATGGATTAGATACTAACACTCTGGGGTTGTCCTGGGCCACATGTGTCCTCAGTGCAAGCATGATTGTCTCTCCCAGAAGCTTGATTGGGCCTAGAACACCACTTTTCAGACAGTGATAATGATAATTATTTCCATGCATTATTTTACTTAATCTCACAACCTCCCTGTGACATTCGTAAGTATTTGAGTTCCATTTTACAAATGGGGAACAAAAGCAAAGAGGTTAAGTAATTTGCCTGGGGCACAGTGTTCATTCAATGAGTACCAGTTCCTCAGTGACTTCAAGTGCAAGTTGGGAATGGGAAATGAGAAAATGCCTTCCCAGAGACCCCTCCTCACTAGGCCCTTTGCCTCCAGCTCTGCAGAAGGCAGGGGTGACCCCGTGTGCACCCTGGGAACATCCCCAACGCCTCAGGATAAAGTCCAGGTCCTCCTCCGCTGGGCAGATCAGACGCTCCTTTTGGTGCATCCCCAAATCTGCCCTGCCATCTGGCCATTCTGAACCCATCATAGTTCCCCACACTCATCACATTCTCTGCACATGCTCTTTACAAGTTACTGTGTTCATTCATTCAGTGACAGTTCTCCAAACATTAGTTGAAGGCCTGTTCTGGGCAAGATGCTGAGAATTAGCAAACGAATAAGATATTATTAGGACCCTTGCTCTTAAGAGGTCTCTTTGTAAAGGGAAGTAATGTAGGTAAAATGATGGATAATTATAATAAACTGAGGTTAAGTTTAGCGATTAAGGGGCACCCTAAGGATTCTGGGAGTCCACAGAGTCCCCTGAGGGGAATCCTAGAGGCTAACTGGGTGTTAGTGGGACGGTAAAGAGCTGGGATGGGGAGGCCTGGGAGGAAGGCCTCCCAGGGAGGGGAGTGGCCGAAGCCAGCCTTCTAGGTGCTGCCGGGCTTAATCCTCAGCAGGAGCCACAAACCCAAAATGTGCTGTGGCTGATGGGAAATAAAAGTGAATCCAGCAGGAGTAAGAGAAAGAACAGCATTTATGTGCACTGATAATGGGCAGCCGGTGCGCTGGCTGCAACATCTGGAAGTGGCAGGGACAGTGGTTTAATGGAAAGAACATATTGTGCCCCAAAGGAACTCTCTGCATAGCAGCTGCTGTGCATGTGGAACTGTGGGCCCAGCATTGCCAGATCCATAAACTTTAAAAAGAAGCTGGTGGAAACCACAGGTAACATTCAAAGGCCCCCAACCATCTGAGTGGGCTTCCTTCTCAGCCAGGCACTCCAAAGTTAACCTGAAAGGCTGTTTCAGGCCTTGACGGGAAGCAGGGGTTGGACCTGCTTCATTGTGCCCCCCTCCCTCTTGGAATTCAGGAAAAGTGGACAGACGTTGAACATCAGCACAGACCTTAAGTCTGATAAGAGGCACTTACACTCTGTTCCCTCTGAAGCCTGCTGCCTGGTGGCTTCCCCCACACAATAAAACTCAGGTCTCTCTTCTCCTAACCCAGACATTTGTTTCTAGTTACAGTAACTCTTTCAACCAACTGCCAATCAGAAGAATTTTAAATCCTGTGGCCTGAAAGCTCCTCCCTCCTGACCTTGGAATTGCTGTGACTTTCTGACCAAACCAAGTAGATATCTTCAATGGATTTGATTGATGTCTTAGGTCTGCCTGAAATGTGTAAAACCAAGCTGTGCCCCTACCACCTTGTGCACATGGTCTCAGGATCTCCTGAGGACGGAGTCACAGGCCATGATCATTCATATTTGGCTTAGAATAAATCTCCTCAGGCTGAGCGCAGTGGCTCACACCTGTAATCCCAGCACTTTGGGAGGTTGAGGTGGGCAGATCACTTTGAGGTTAGGAGTTCAAGACCAGATGTAACCAAACTAGATATTTAAACAGACTGTAACCTACTCTGGTACCAGTCACAGAGTGTCAGCCAATCACAGGCAGCCAGCTGCTCAGTTGGTAAACATGGTTAAACCCTGTCTCTACAAAAAAAAAAAAAAATACAAAAATTAGCCAGGTATAGTGGCACATGCCTGTAGTCCCAGCTACTCAGAAGGCGCAGGAGAATTGATTGAGCCCAGGAGGCGGAGGTTGCAGTGAGCCAAGATTGTGCCACTGCATTCCAGCTTGGGTGACAGGGCGAGACTCTGTCTAAAAAGAAAAAAAAAAGAATACGTCTCTTCACATATGTTACAGAGTTTGACTCTTTTGTCAACACTGGAAATCTGATATTGAAATTACAATTCTTTGAATGTTAGCAACAAATTCAGATCCTAACATAGTGTTCTGTGAGAGCCAAACAAAAATGTCTATGGGATGTATTAAACTAACTGTAGCCTAAAGCTGCCTTCTTATATATTCTAAGCTCAGCCTAAAGGTTTCTCTGTACATAGTAGACTGTTACCTAACTAGATATTTAAACAGACTGTAACCTACTGTTGTACTAGTCACAGAGTTTCAGCCAATCACAGGCAGCCAGCTGTTGAGATTGTATCCAGGTAAGGCAGACAGCCAGCTGCAGTCAGTCCAGCTGTTTCTGCACCTCACTTGAGCTTTCTGTCCATCACTTACTTTCTCTGTCCATACCTTTTACTTGACTGGGTGGCAGCCCTGGAGTCACTCTGAATCTGTTCTGGTTCTGGGGGTGGTTAGATTTATGAATCATTCTTTGCTCAATTAAATTCTGTTAAATTTGATTTGTTTAAAGTTTTTCTCTTTTTATTTTGGAGACAGCGTCTCACTGTTACCCAGGCTGGAGTGCAGTAGCTGGATCACAGCTCACTGTAGCCTCAACCTCCTAGGCTCAAGCTATGCTCCCACCTTGGCCTTCCAAAGTGCTGGGATTATAGGTGGGGGCCATCATGCCTGGCCTAACATTTATCTTTTAACAGAGGATTTGGCCTTCGGGCTAGCCATTATACTCAAATGTATTGTTTATTACAATGAAAGAATACAGGTCAAAATCAGCAAAGAGGCACATAGGGCAGAGTCCGGGAGGCAGTTGTGGGCTTCCAGTCCTTTCCCAGCGGAATCATGTTGACAATGCTTGCTTCTCCCAGAAACCATTCGTGGCAACTTACCTGGAGTATTGCCAGCCAGGGAAGCTCCCCTGAGTCTTGGTGTCCAGGGTTTTTATTAGGAGATGGTCACGTAGGTACAGTTGACCTCAGTCACTCAATCTCCAGCCCCCTCCAGCCTACCTCACACCCAGCAATGAATCACATTGTTAATTAGCATAGACTGGAATGGCCCAAGGCCCCCAGGTGAAGAAAAACACTCTGATCAGGAAGCATGCTAGCAGTGCTCAGAGAGTCTCTCTTAGGAGCAGGTCAAAGGCCAAACCTGTTTTTTGGAGTGTGCAGGTGTGGACAGTACAGGTTTTCTGAGTTAATTCTTTACCATTTCTCTTACTCTGCGGGACTGCCGGGTAAGGAACTTCAACAAAACACCAGCTCCTGCTTGTGCTTGACCTTTGCCAGACCCTGGATGCGGCCCACAGCACATTAAAACCACCTGGGCAGCACGTAAACCGTCCCATGCCTGGTCTCCACTCCAGACCCATTTAAATCAGATTCTCTAGGGATGGGACTTGGTTATCAGCATTTTTAGATTGTATCCTGGGAATTTGGCATTGAAGCAAGTTTAAGAGTGAGTACAGGCTCTGGGACCACCGCTGTGGGCGAGATGGAGATGCGTATACTGAGAAGGTACAGATTCAGCAGTCGAGGCTGTTTGGGCAGAGAGAGTATTCCTCCTGGAGGGTCAGACAAGGACCACGGTATTCATTCTGGGTGTGAGAGGACCACATGGCCAATGAGTGCAATGGTGCAATCTTGGCTCACTGCAACCTCTGCCTTACAGGTTCAAGCAATTCTCCTGACTCAGCCTCTTGAGTAGCTGGGATTACAGGCATGTGCCATCATGCCTGGCTAATGTTTTTTTTTTTTTTTTTTTTTTTTTTTGCAATTTTTTTTTGAAAGAAAGAAAAAGAGAGAAAAGAAGAAAGAAAGAGTGAAAGAAAGAAAAAGAATGAGACAGAGAAAGAGGGAGAGAGAACGGGATTCTTGTTCTATTGCCCAGGGTAGAATGCAGTCTAAAAATGGGTATTAAAAACCTCTTTTATGCCAATAATTGTGCTTAACAATGGAGGCAGGAAGGAATAAGGGATGAAAATAACAAACAAGCAGGCAGCCAATATTTTATTTAAATCTGTGAGATAGCTGCTATGCAATTGCCTAGGAGTGATTTACTTCCAATTATGTGGTCACTTTTAAAATAGGTATAATGTGATACTGAGAAAAATGTATGTTTTGTGGATTTGGGGAGGAGAGTTCTGTAAATATTTGTTAAGTCTAGTTGTTCTAGGTCTGAGTTCAAGTCCTGGATATCC
>CAUYQU010016405.1:0-43348 GCA_963574635.1 Cheracebus regulus | reverse complement strand
AAAACACCAGTGCAAACTCCTATCATTCCCTGACAGGGCTCCGCTCATAGGGCTTTTCTTTTGCTCTCAAGAGAGGAATAAACAGAATGGAATCCCAAAAATCTAAATCATGTAATTATGATCTTCCTCCTGGTACCCTTGCTGGCTCTATGTTTAAAAAATTATGATCCTAGGTGGGGTGGGGGGAGGGGAGGGACAGCAGGGGGCAGGGGGCGGTGGGGAGGGATAACACAGGGAGAAATGCCTGATGTAGGTGACAGCGGGGAGGGGGGACGCTTGGGGAATGGAGACAGCAAACCACCATGGCATATATGTACCTATGCAACAGTCCTGCAGGATGCAGGATGTGCGCATGTACCCCAGAGCCCAAAGTACAATAAAAAAAAAAAGAAGCACCCTCAAAGACTGTATAATGTTTGACCAAATATCTGGGCACCCAATGGCCCAGTCAAGATTGCATTGCATATAAAATAAACCATCATATCTATTGATTTCCATCCTTGCCTTAAAATGTTTATATTTTTCAAATATATGGATTCATTTCTACATAAATTTATTTCACCAGCATTTACTGACCATTAGTCTGAGAAATCACTGTCTAAACCCTGGGGATGCCATGCTGAGGAGGATACAGTCTGTCTTCAGGAAATTCTGATGGAAATAATATTAATAAACAATAATGGTAAAAGGAGATAAACAAAAACAGAATCAATGTACGCAAAGTGACAGAAGTAGGCACCAAATATGTTTATAAGAAGTTAGACCAAGTATGCTGAAGCGTAGGATACCAAAAAGAAGAAGAGAGCTTATGACAGAGAAGAGAGATTTGGGTTATTTTGTAGAGTATCTTAGTCATTAAGTCAAATTATTTGCTTTTATTTTTATTAACAATGGAGAGTTATTGACAGCTTTAGTCATCATGGGCTAGATTAAACAATGGGAGCTACTAATGGATTACTGTGTATAGAAATACTTGATAGAGGAAATAATGGAGAGGAAAAAACTAACTAGAAGGTAAATGTCATTGATCAAGTGAGAGATAGTAAGTGGATTATAAACCTCCAGTATTTGGTAAGAATGGTTATTATTTAGGTAAAGTTAGCAAGTCATAACAATATATTTTTAAATGGTAGGTGTGAGAGCAAAGGTTCAACTGTAATGTTTAAGTTACTGGGAGAAGAGGACTATTATTCTGAAACAAAGAAGTCATTATGGGTACCTACTGAATTGAGGACATAATATTTATTCTGAGCCATATTATGTTTATTGTGCAAGTAATATATACAGGTAGACAAGAAGTCTGTCTCTCAGATGGTAAGCTTGACTATTCTATGACTTTGGTTGTCCATCCATATGCACTTGTAAATAAGCTTTATACACGAATCCTTTTCCTCATTTCCCTGATCACAAACTGCCTGCCTTTTCCTCACCTTCCTTCTCTCTTCTTTCTAAAGTCTTAGAAGACACTGGAAACAAGCCCATGTTACTAAGTGATAATACACTTGACCTACTCCACTAACACCAACATAGTTGCTTTGTAATGAGGGATTTTTGCATACATAATTGCTGTGTTTCAAGAGGCTGATCTCTCAGAATTTAACTTAGATAATCAGAAATTGTTAACAAGGAAAGTATTTGGGGCATAGAATATTAGAGGGGTTTCTCAATGCCTATTGTGCTACGTTAGATTAGCCACTGTTTGATTTACTTAGGTATGATCTTTGTCATTATAAAATTGACTCTAAACTCCACAAAAAAGAAACATATTTTATGATTGTTTTGTTGAAACTCCAATTTATGTTTTTTAATAAATCAACTTATTCTTTATCTCAGAAGCTTGAAATAATTTTATTGGCTTCTGTATATCTTATAAATCATAAATCAGCCCATTAATTAAGTCCTAATCCTAAGTGTAGAAAGACAGATTTATTTTGTTTAAAAAAAAACTGTATGTACAGAATTAATTCAATTTTGTAAAAGCTGTTCATGCATATATATTTGGAAGGATGGCCAAAGAAATATTAAAATTGGTAACCTCTGAGCAGTGAGATTAAATATGACTTCAAATTTATTCTTTTTCCTTTGTTGTATTGTTCAAATTATCCATAATGAACATGTATTACTTTTATAATCTGAAAAAAAATTCATAGAAAGTAAATGGGTTATTCATCACATAATACATTTATGGAATAGAATTCACTTGGCCTCAAAGGCATACAAAATTCCCACCCCAAAGACAGCCGGGAAGGAAACGTATCAGTGCCAACACAGCAACCTCAGACTTCTGTGTAGATTGGGGCCATTGTACAGTACCATTACCCTCACAACGACCTGCTCAGTCTCTCGTGGCAACTATTGAATTCTGACTGAGGCCACTCCTGTTCATTCTCTTGCCTACTAGCATAAGTCACTTGGTTGGGCACAGCTTAATTCTTGACTATGGATTTTGTGAACTCCTCTTATAAAATGGTACAATTACTGCAGGTCATGAACATCAAATGCCACTAACACTTCCAGCTGTGACCACGGAATAGCCTCCCAACAGAAGTATTGCAACATGGTAATAATAACATCCCAGCTGCAGCCACAATCACCGAAATCACTGACAGTGTCAATAATGTATAAAACCCCATGGAAACTCAACTGTACTTGCCAAAAGGCATTCATCAATTTCACTGCCTTTTATCTACCATTTAAAATGGTCTGGTTTTAGTGTTAGGGTTTTTAAAATAAATGACTAGGGTAAATAGGCCCTGGCTGAATTGCTCACTATCTGCTGTGAATTGCTTCTCTAAATGTTGAGGACGTGAAGTTCAGCCTTAACCACTCAAGTACATTCTGTAACCATGACATGTTAGGTGATGGGATGTGAGCAAAGAGAGTTGAGTATCCAGAGAGGTGAAATTTACTAAGCCCCTTTACAGCTTAATATCATTTAAAACATTGTCAAGGACATGGTGAAAATACAGGAGAAGGAACTGCTTTGATTTCTCAGAAGCCACTCAGCTTTTAGGAAGATGTAAGAGAGTACAAATGTGGAAAGACTGAAGAGAAAAGGTCTATTTAACTGGTGCTAGGAATAATAAACTGTAACAATCACTATACTTTACAATAGCATTTTCCTGTATTTGCTCAAATACTCTGCAAAGGTGATAAAACAATTGCTTGTATCGTTTGAGCAAACTTAAATTACTGTAAGTACAGATAAGAAACCCTAAAACAGAAATAAAAGAAAGAATTATTGGTTGTATAAAAGAATTATTGAATATCATATTCTTTTACTATATTGGTCATTATTATTATTGTAACTTGAATTTGTATTATTATTTAGTTTGTCATAGCTCTTTCAAATATGTTGCTCCACTGATAATTCACCAGAATTCTGTTAAGTTTTATTATCCCCATGTATTACACATAGTAATACAGATCTCAGGGAGGCTAGAATATATCTGGTATCACATGGCTTGTTAGAAGCAAAATGAACACAAAAACATTGATATTCCGTCACATCAACTGTTCTCATCTACAAAATTCTACCTCTCCTTGACTATGTGCTCTTTGTTGTAGATAAATCCCTATCAAACTTCAGAAAATCTGTATTTTGTAAACTCATGTTTTAGGATGTGAATGCCTTCAAATAATTTTCTCTCCTCTGAGCAGAAGAGTATAACTTTGGGCTAACCAGGACAAATCATCCAAGAGCCAGGTAAAGGCCCTTCCAAAGTGGCAGAAAATAAGAAAGAGTATATATACATCTTACCTGAAAATAAAAGTATATGTAAAAGAAACTATAGTGAATATATAGGTGGATTGACCATGTTTTTATACTTTTTTTATAAAAATTTACTGATCAACTTGAATTATAGTTGAATAATTACTTTGTCAATGTTGAGGATTTAATGGGGAGCAAGGTAGATTTGGTCATACTCTAGCTTTACAATTATAAGAAGAGATAGAAATGCAAATATACAAATAAATATATGTGAAAAATATATCAAATTTGACAAGTTCTATGAAGAAAACTGGATTTAACGATGAAGGTAAAAAGCATAACTTTGCTAAGTCAAATAATACATCTGTGAAAAGGTGGCATTAAAGCCAAAATAAAAAGTATTTACCCGAGTAATAAATGGAGTATTTACAATGGATAAAATAAATTTCCAATGCAAATATAAGTGATTTTCAAATATTGAAAGTCACCTAGATACAGTACAAAGTTTTAAAGTCTGTTATGGGAACTAAAATTGCTTGATCGAAATGATCCACTGGGACATTATGAATGAAGGGGTAAATTCTGCTGAATGTAAGATTGTCAGAATGTGAAGAGGTGAAAAACAGAAACAGTGTTGTTACACCCCTTTTAACAGCCTCCACTGCCAATGAATGGGACTAAAACTGTATTTCAGTTGAAAGCTTTATATGTTATTTTCATCCTGGAGATATTATTTCACAGCCTTTCAAATGTGGTACTTTTTGTTATATTGTGTCTTAAAAAGGTGTCAGGTTGAATCCACAATGTATTCCAAAAGGAAAGAGAATTATGACTTATTCCCTCTTGAGTGTGTTACTCATCCCTGTATTATTAATAACCAAAGAGATAAAATTGTTCATTTATTTAAAACTAACCAATTTTTTCAATGTTCAAATGTTCATGGAAGTGAATAACCTAACACTTGATATAATTTAGTTAGAAAAACTTCTGTTATAAAGTTTTAAATATGCCATATTCTAGAACTACCACAAATCTAAAGCTGATATGAGCTAGGATAATTATATTACCCATTTCCTTAATATTTTTATGTTATTTGTTTTCTTATAGCAAATTTCATTATACTATCTAACATTAAGCCCTGATCACTGTCTAACCAACACGACAGATTCCAATAGCTCAAATAAGCCAGAAAGTTGTTTCTTATTGGAGTTGTGCAAAAATGAAAATGCTGTTCTGCAAAGTTGAGATTTTCCAACCTGGATGTTTTTTATGTAAAGAATGAATACTCATACATCAGGGAATGAAGGTTATATTCTTCATGCTTCGAATTTTTTTCTATGATCCTATAACCTAAGATGAATCTGTCTGAAATTATGACACCAGTAAGAAAAAGCAACAATGAGTTCTGTCAAATACTTTGAACCACTTTTGAACACCATGCTGATATAATTGTTTATTCACAAAATTCAATTCAGTGAAAACTTGATATCATGGTTTTAATATGATTATATTTTTATTAATAAAGAATAAGACTAAATAAATCTCATCTTTAATTATTTGTAATAACACATACATGCATTTACTTCTGAGGTAAGGTATGCCAGACAATCAAGAGTGAAGATCTTGTTATGTTAAAAAGCAGAAAGACTGGCAGCAGGAAGTTTAGTTTACTTTTACCTCTGCAATTTTGTACATTTCTTTAACCTCTCTGGGCTTCACTTTCTGTACTTAGATATGAGTTGGAGTTAAATGATTTCTAAATTTATTATAACAATGTGATTCGCCAAGGGAGAGTATAGTCCTTTAATAATAAGCAAAAAGGCCGGCAGCTGTGGCTCACGCCTGAAATCCTAGCACTTTGGGAGGCCAAGACGGGCCGATCACCAGAGGTAAGGGTTCAGGACCAGCCTGGCCAACATAGTGAAACATAAATTTTTCATAAACATAAATGGGGATGTTAATGTCTCTACTAAAAGTACAAAAATTAGCCAAGCGTGGTGGCGCCGCCTGTAATCCCAGCTACTCCGGAGGCTGAGGCAGGAGAATCACTTGAATCCAGGAGGCGAGATTGCCTTGAGCCGAGATCACGCCACTACACTCCAGCCAGGGCGACAGAGTGAGACTTCATCTCAATAATAATAATAATAAGCAGCAAGAAAAAAAAACAACTGTTTATATGTCATTTTCACCTTGATTTGATTTCTCTGCTCATAGCTTGAAATGCTTTGTCAATTTGATGTACTGATTAGGGATGTGGATTCTGCAGACTACCTGGGGTTGAATCCTTGCTCTCTCATGAACTAGATGTGTGACCTAGTATGTTTTTTGATTTCTCTACACCTCAGTTTTCTGACTGTAGGGAATAATGATGGAATACATAAATTGTCATGGAGACTGAATTTACACATGTAAAAATGCTTAAATGGCTTCTTACACATAGTAAACATTCAACAAATACTCAGTATTTTTATCTTGTTCAATATTTTATTTGATCTCATTTTGGGATAAGAACAATATAATAATGGAGTTATAAGTCTATGTCTTCTTAAAAGCACTATCTTATATTAATGTGCCTGTATAGAAGAGATGATAGTTGTATATGAAAGGAGTTTTAGGATACTTTTCAAAACAAAAGCATGTCAGCCGGTAGAACTGTAAAAGTTGATTGTCTATGTTTCACTTTGTGATTTTTTAATATAAAAATTTGCCTTTTTTTCTTTGATTAATATAATAGATTTTCTTAATTTTGAATATATACCCAGAAATGAACCTAAACATACAGCATAAAGTATGTATAAAATATAGCAGGAAATATTACCTAGAATAACAGCTCTACCTATTCATCTAAATTTGAATCAATCATCATTTCGGGTTTTATAATTGCTAAGGAAAAAGAGGATTTTTCCAAAAGCCACAACTTAGTAACATACTTCGAATTGTTTTCCCTGGTCACATGCCATAGTTTCCACAAACACCACACCATTAAATCATTTAAATAATGCAGCACTTTTGGGTATCTAAAATGGATGCATCAAAGTGGCAACTTTCTCCAAACATCTTAAATATGTCTTCTTTTATTCTTGCTTTCTTTTCTGACCTGGATCCGGCTGCCAATGCACATGAAAGAAATTACAAAAGCTTCTCCGTCACTGCGACTCGGGTTCCTTTTGCACTATAGCATTTGTCATTGCCAAAACAGCAGAGTTTAATTAAGTGTTGTGAGCAGCCTAGTGAGAAACACACTTTAAATTAAACCTCTGTACATGCAGCTATTGGTTCTTTACCTCCTGAACAATCAGCGGGGTGTTAGGCATAAATTCCGTCTCTCAAGGGAAACGTAGCGCCACGCACCTCTAGCAATTCATAAATGATCCTGCTTTCTCAGAACCATATCTTATTAAAGCACATTTAATTATTTCTAAGTTTTAAACACCGATAGATGAAGGCGATAATTAATGTGCCTACCACTAAACATTTTATTTACTCTTGATATATTAATGGTATTATCAAGAAAATATGCTACAGTTTCAGGTTTAACAAAATTACATGGCAAATTATCTTTTGATGCATCAAGCAGTCGTTAATATAATGGAATAAATTATTTTAACACCTCAGTAGTAATGGATGGGTAAAAGAAAGTAAGCATTTTAATTTTCAGAATGTTTTTGCAATTATACATTTCAGAAGACAAACCAATGATCCAAGTGTTTGGAATTTTAGAAACAAAAGAACAAAAACAGAAACAAAGAACAATTTAGAAGGGTTACTTGTGGGCTTTGGGTTTCTTATACACAAGAGATGTATCAATGTAACCGATTTCATAACAGCAAAGTTCTGATACAAGGTTTGTATGAAAAAATATTGTTTCTGAAAATTATATTTTGATGTGCTCAGTCACCCAAACTTTCAAATTTATATTTTTGCCTAAAATAAAAAAAATAGCATGTATATTTTATATACATTTTATTAAATACAGTCTTAAAAAATAATGGTGATTTTTTTTCCCAAATTGGACAGGCTATCAGAGCAAGTGAACAGTCAGGATAGATGACTACATTCATAAAATATTCTTGACTTGTTCAACAATACCATGGGGCAATTTCACACTCTGAAGGACATTCTCAGTGCTGGTCTTCTATACAAAGATGTAGAAAATATGAAAAGATGATCTATTTTTCACTAGAATTAGGTACACATATTTATCTATTCTCCATTAATCTGCCTCCTGTATTTTCCATGTTTGTAAATTTCAATAAAGTTGATGCTGCTACATGCTGTCCATTGATTTGGAAGATCTTGCCTAGAACTTTTAAAAGAAATCTCTCAGCTTCAGTGTTAGATACCGACAATAGAGTTGGCAAAAGCTGCAGCAGGGGCATAGAGATCAGATGAGTTTAGAATTGATAGGGGTTAGAAGGTTAGAGAAATTCAGAGTTCAAAATAGAAAATTTCAAGACACAGGACCTGAAATCAGTAATCTGCAGTATTTCTGTCTCAAAGATAGCACTAAAGTATTTAGGGTACCTGGTTACATGGATAAATATGAGCTAAGCTTAGGCCCTAATCCAAGTTTTGAAAAATATACAATCGTTCAAAACAAATAGTGTGCTAATAAAATTTTAGTATAACATTTACATCTGAGAAGTGCTATAATTTAAAGGACAAAGTTCCAAACACTAATGTTGGAAAAATTGGTTTAACAAACATAGAACAGAAAGTTCAGTAAAGTAGAGCAATGGAGAAATGAGCAAATTAATGAGTAAGCTCTTGTAAGTTGTCATTTTCAACCAAGAGTCAGTCTAACAAATCAGAAACTATTGTTCAATATTCTGCATCAAAATTTTCTATAATTTCAACTTTCTAGCCAATCATATGAAGTCCTCTAACAAAAAATATTCTGACACAAATTTGCTTTATTTTCAATATTCCTTTATTATTATGATTTTGTTATTTGAAGCCAGTGAAATCAGTTATTTGATATAAGAAAAAAAAGTAAAATAAGTAATGGCCACAAATTGATTTTGCTACATGATACCCACTCCCTGGAGTAACAAATGATAAGAGATGGGTGTGTTCTAACCACACATATTATTATATTTATAAAACCTATATAAATAGAAATTTATATTCAAAATGTTTTAACAAAAATTAAACTTTAATACTTTTCCTTTTTCTCTGCAATTTGCTTTAAGAAATTACTGCATATTTCATGGACATTGTGTTAGATTATTGCATAGACTCTCATTCACAGGGCTGTAACAAAATTTATTCAAATATTTTTTCCTTTTTAAAAAGCATTCCAAATAATTTCAGTTCGGGGCACTTCAAAAACAAACAAAAAAAATGTTTTCTTTCTATAGGAGAGATTTTCTAAAGGTTTTTAAGAAAAATTATTGCCACTTTCATTTTCAATCACTTCAGTTTTCTAAAAGTTTGTAATAATTCATATTCTCTCTGGTAGAATGGAGAGTTTCCAATTCCCCACACTATTCCCATGACTAGCTTTGAAACAGTAGTTAAGGCAGCTTCTATTTACTGATCTAAATATATCAAAGGATACGTTAAACAATTCTGCTGAACTCATTGCCATGCAATATCCTACTTTGCTTGAAATTTTAAACAAATTTCTGAAGTATTTTAATTTATCTGACTCGAAAGAGAAAACAAAAACACTCATCTGCTGAATCTCCATGGAATGAGGTAACAAATGAGACAGGAGGGAATCAGGACAAAAAGTGGTTTTAGGGATGCTAATATTCTTTCATAATGTGCACTCTTTGCATCTTATTTTTCCTAAGTAAAGTCACCTCCAAATTGTAAAGCAATACTAAAATTTATGTATCTTATTCATATAATCAAAATGGCCATCTCGATCAGTATACAACACTGAGAGACTTATAATATACCTAACCATTCATTATTTTTGTTTCTCATCACAGAGATAAAAAACATGCCAAGAATGGTTTACGTTATATTTACACTAATTATCAAGAAGAAAATTTTACTTCTGCAAAATGGGGATGTTAATGTTAACCTGCACTTTTAATACTTGAACTAATTAATGATCACTAAAAATACAGTGTCATGTGTAAACTAGTTAATTTTGGGAAAAGGTTATAACTAATATAAATGCAATGAAAATATCTGAGCAAATTGTATTTTTCCATAACGTTGCCCTTATACAGTATAAATGTATAATTATAAATTCTTATCAAACAAAAATTTACAACCATCTCTGAGCCATATGAATTTTGACCATATAAGTTACTTAGTTGCTATTATGCTGTATATTTAATATTTATATTTAGGATTGCTCTATAAAAAACAAATGCTATCACTTATCAGATATTAACAATTTTTAGTATTTTGAAAAATTATATTTAAAAAACTATAAAAATATTCAGTTTTTTCAAAAAGTTATATGTGTACATATGTTTTTATTAAATGTATAATATATAATATGTATCATATATACATATATGATACTACATTATGATAACCTATTATTTAATAAATACCTATTAAGTACCATTAGGTGTTTGTCCCTGGATCAGAAAGCTGAATAAAGCATGCTCTTTTTGTTCAAAAACATACAGTAAGAAAACACTTAAAAAATAATTTTAGTAAAATATGAAAAATGTTCTGATAGATATAGAATAACTTCATTAAGGGCTTCATTCTTTACTTTTCTCTGAATGCACGTAACTTAGGAGTTTTCTTCATGAAGATGTAGTATATTTCCTCAACTCATGTGACTTGTTTCACCAATTGGATGACGTAGCAGTGACAGTGTGTCATTTCTGAGCCTAGGTCTTAAGAAGTTGTGGATATTTTCACTTCTCCTTATTTGTACCTCTACTATTGTCATGAAGACTTATTCAGACTAGTTTACTGTTAGATGTTGTGGCAAGAAATAGCAAAAATGAATCTTACTAGTCTTTCCAGCTGATGCCCGCCCACATTCCCTAACTACTATCTGACATTCAGAGACACAAACAAGTCTAGCCAAGACCAGCAGAGCTGTCTAGATGCCCAAATTTATTATTATTGCCGTTGAGGTTTAGTGTTTGTTACACAACATTATAATGGCAATGAGTAGCTTACATAATGCCTAGAGAATAATTAAATATTCCTATGTTACTTGGGGTAAGAGGTTAAAAAAGAAATCATGAGGTAGATTAGGGAAAAGACAAGGGATTTCAAGTACTATGTACAATATTTCCAAAGCCATGACAATATCATATGGCTTATTGAGGGACAGGTAAACGGTTTCTTCATGCATTGGGTATTTTGGGTAAAGGCTAGATTTATAGAAATTTTAAAAAGCATAGACATTTAGATTATCAGTCAAATATGACATAACAAATTAAAAAATTAGGAACAAGAGAAGTAATCAGATTTTCATTTTAGAAAGATCAGATTACCATTACATGAAATGCAATTGAAAGTAGGCAAGGAGAAGATTATAAGCCTCTATATTATTCCTCTATATGTAGACTAGATTTGGAAGTAAAGTAGCTACAGTAGAGATAGAGAAATAGATGCAAGATAAAATGAGATAAAATGAACTGGAATTTTAATCTATTAAATAAAAAATGAAAACCTGATTAAGTGACGCTTAGCTATTTATCTTCAGTAGCTGAGACAAGACAATAAAAGAATGAGTTTTAGGGAAAGAAGAATCTTATATGTTCATGAAATCTACGACAAGAAATTAGTGTGTTCATTTCTTGCACATGATGAAGAGTCCTGGTACATTCAAGTTTACATGCCCATTGACTCTATAGATCTGGAGAAGACAAGGAGACCTGTGATCTGGATATAGATTAAAAAGTAGTCTACACGTATCATAGTAGAACCATGTGCTTCTGTGAGATTACTCAATAAATAGGAGGATAATGAAAATAAATATACAATGGAAAATATAATGCAAAGATCTAAGTACTCAATAAGACCTTTCAAATGCCTGTATAAATTGGCCCCCTGCAAGATACTGGGAGACAAAAAAAGACTGACTATTAATAGCTGTTTTAACTACCAAGCTGTAAAATGGTACTCTAATAACTGCACTATTCTAATGTATCACCATATACTCTGCAATGTTGAGAGTATAATTCAAATTTAGTGCTAAGTTATTTGTCTTCAGCATTCGCTGCTGTCAGTTTTCATTAGGGCAGAGTCTGCAGCTGTGAAGTAAAATAAAGTTACCTGAAAACCACACAAAGTTTCAAGCGCACAGACTTCCTTCCATATAAGTTCACCTTAACTATTTAGTTAAAGCACCTCTTCTTTGACTGGGCCCCCAATTTCACCTTCATTGTCTTTTCTTAGTTTGGTGTATTTATCGTGCAAGATCAAAAAAAGTTTGAAAATACAATTTAAACATTTTAAATATTTTACATAAACTTTCCATGTTTCATCAGATTTCCTTTCCTATGCATTGGAGATTCAACCACTAGGCTCTTTTTTTTAAAAAAGACTAAATAGCCCAGGTGTTGTCAAAGGAAGATATGTCAAGGAAGAGAGTATGAAACATTACAGTAATATGAATTTTGTTTATACACATTTATAGAAAAAACAGAGGAAGCAACCCAATTATGTAGAATTTGCCTATGATTTCTTAAAGAGATTTTTATTTATTGTATAAATATTGGCTTTCTAGTAGGCCAGTGGTTCTAAACAGGGTGAGGCTGTTTAGGAAATTTATAAGGTTGTTTGTCATACTGATGGAACAACACCACTGTCATTTGTGGATGAGAATCAGGGATGCTGAATACTCTATAATGCTCTCTGTTGCTCAGGGATTTTACAAATACCACAGCCATTATGCAGGCAAAAAGTACTTATAATGGGGAAAGGGGGTGGAATAGGTGAGGCACAGGGTATAATATGAGGTATTTAGGGTGGCATCACTATTCTCTATGATACCATAATTTAAGACATTACATATTTGACTAACTGCAAAGCTTTACAGCACAAAGATTGTATCTTAAGAGATACAAATTGAAATAAAATTATTAGGAGGCATAGGAATCCCAAGGAAGAATATAAAGAAATCTAACTGTATTATAAATGTATGAAACAACCTTAAGGCATAGGGTGAGAAGAACATGTGCTGACCTAAGTAAGATAGGAAATACATGGAGTCTTTAAAGCAAAAGCCCAAAGAAAATTGCACAACTACACTGAACTACAATTGATAGAGTTTTTTTTTCTGTTTACAGGGCTACATGTTAACAATTCTAATACTACTACACAAGCAGACTAAAATTAAATGATTAAGTTAATGGATGATAGATCGAGCTCCAGGTTTCTCATCGTTAGAGTGGATTATTAGAATAATCCACATGACATGTGCTAAGGAATTAGAGTTGAAGATATCACTCTGAACTCGTCTTTAGCTTAATCTAGATGCAGATGATAATGTGTGTACACAGGATTGTTTTCTAAAGGCTCATATTATGTGAGGAAGTCAGCTCAGAAGAGCAAAAAGGAGCCAGGCATGGCTCTTCCTCAGGGACGCTTGACTTTCAGGGATGTGGCTATAGAATTCTCCTCGGTGGAGTGTAAATGCCTGACCCCTGTGCAGAAGGCTCGATACAGAGAAGTGATGTGGAGAACTATAGGAATCTGGAGTCTGTGGCCAACGGCAACCTCAATTGTAGCTCATTCTTAAGGAAATATCAGATAAACCATTTAGGAAAGAAATAATATGAATGTGATGTGTGTGGCAATGTCTTTAATGAGAAGCAATATGTTGAAAGCCATCGTAGATGTCACACTGGTAAGAAACCTTACAAGTGTAATGAATGTGGCAAGACCTTCAGTCAGAAGTCATCCCTTACATGCCATTGTAGACTTCATACTAGAGAGACACTTTCCAAATGTGAAAAAAAGGTTTCACTCACAAATCACACCTTGAAATGCATAAGATAATCCATACTGGAGAGAAACCACACAAATGTATGGTTTGTGACAATTACACACTTTCATGTGTAATTCTTACCTGGCAAATCATACTAGAATTCACACTGGAGAGAAATCTTACAAGTGTAATGAGTGTGGCAAGACCTTCCATCAGATGTCATATCTTGTATGCCATCATAGACTTCACACTGAGTGTGTGTGTGTGTGTATGTGTGTGTGTGTGTGTAGACAGAGGATTAGTATATACGTTATAATTCCTGTTTTGTCATTTGAGAGTGCCTAGAAGCAATGGCATCCCAATAGCAATGAATGTGCCTAGTATCTTCATAATGGTTTCTAATACCTTTCTTCACCTGAAAGGAACCAGGGATCTTTGGAGAAGTGGCTGATTCTGGGACTAAGCAAAAACTATACACAATGAGCCTGGAGCATATTGTAGTACTGGAAATTAAGAAAAGGCTCAGAAAACAAAATCCTGCACTGATGGAAGTATAACAAAGGAACATAGGTACCAACTAAAGGAGCTCCCAATGACCAAAGCTGGAGCAATTTGAGCAGCAAAATAAATAAAGTAGTATGAGATTACAACCCAAAATATAAAATTAATATCACTGTGCTCATACTGATATACATAAGTAATTGAGTAGTTAAATAAGTGGGGGAGAAAATGCAAATAAACTATGAAGAAGAATTTCTTTCTTTTTTTTATTTTTATTTTTATTTTTGAGATGGGGTCTTGTTTTATCACCCAGGCAGGAGTACAGTGGTGCGATCTTGACTCACTGCAACCTCCTCCTCTCAGGTTCAAACAATTCTTCTGCCTCAGCCTCCTGAGTAGCTGGCACTGCAGGTGCATGCCACCACACCCAGCTAATTTTTGTACTTTCAGTAGAGACGGGATTTCGCCACTTGGGCAGGCTGGTCTTGAACTCCTGACCTCGTGATCTGCCTGTCTTGGCCTCCCAAAGTGCTGGGATTACAGACGTGAGCCACTGGCACCTAGTCCAAAATTTCAAATAATTGACATACATACTTCACCCTTGGAGATGAGGCCCATAAGTCGGTGTTCTTTAAGTGTGGATTGTGCATAGTGACTTCCTTCCAAAGAAGACACTTTGGAAAGGGGGTTAAGTGGATGAGTAACTTTACAGTGGAGAAAAACAATTGTCTCTTAGCCAGATGATTACAGTCAATATCAAGAATGATAAATCCTGTTAATAGCATGTACTTACAACATATTGTTCCCTCCCAAGTTTCTATAACCTTAATTAAATTATAAGGTAAACATAAGAAAAATTTCAGTAGAATGGCATCCTTCAACACTGCCAAAATACAAAACTGTCAACATGGTCAAAAACAAAGTCTGAGAAATTGCCACAGCAAAGAGAAGTCTAAGAAGACAAGTTATATGTAATATGTTATCCTGGATGGGATACTGGAATAGTAAAACACATTAGAGAAAAACTAAGGAAATTTGAATAAACTACAAATTTTAGTTAACTACAATATCTCAAAGTTGGTTTATTAATCAAAACAAATGTGCCATACTAATGTAAGTATTAATGATATGCAAAATGGGTGAAGGGTCATATAAAAAACTCCCTGTACTACCTTTTCAACTTTTCTGTAAATCTAAAAATTTTCTTAAAAATAAAGCCTATTAAAGATGCTTTTAATTATTAGAACCTAAAACATAATTGAATTAAATTCAAACAAAAATTAGTTTTTCAAAGTTTGAATATGTTCTGATTTCTTAAAGATAGCAATTCTATGAATATTAAAGGAAGATTATGTTGTTTTGTTCAAAACATGAGTCGCACATCACTTTGTTAAATTACCAATAGTGATGTTGCTTGTGGCATTTGATTAGTCAATCTAAAGCACCTGCATCTATCTGCATTTTCAGTTGTCACATTCACAGTAATTCTATCATTACAATGATTTCCTTATGTTGACAAATGCCCAAGCATTTACATATTGAAATGAAAATATTTTAATAATAAATTATTATTTTTTAATATTAGTGTGTTATGTTGATATTTTAATATGAGTCTAGGAAGAGGAGCAAAAATTTGGATTTTCTCTCAGACTAGTAAATGGAATACTACATTTCAGTGTACTCCTAACAAAATATCCATTAAAATGAGGAGGTATGTCCGGAACTGAGTTCTTTGCTTAATGACAAACATATACAGTGGGAAAAGATGGCAGTAGAGATAATTAGATGATGAACTTATTTCTTTCCAAGAGACCATCAGTATATTAAGACCAGTATGCCATACAGGGTTTAGACACTGTATCTATAAATGAATAATGTACAATTATTTTAAGTAACATAAAAGTCAAACTAAGCATTAGGTAGGTTAAGTACTGCCCATTTGGAAAAACAAATATCAGATTATAAAAATTTAAATGTACAACAGGAATAACCAAATTTGGAAGTAATTATAATACAGTGTAGTGTGTTGGCTTGTATCATGTTTTTCCCCTTCTGAGGAGAATCACTTACACCCTGACAACTTGGAGACAATTTTGAAAATACTGTATAATTAGGAAGAAGTCTGCTGTGAGGTCATCTGGTACAGAGCTTCTTAAAAAGAAATGTGCATATGAATTTTCTAGAGCTCATGTAAAAATGCAGAATTGGGTTCAATAAGACATGGTTGAGGCCCAAATTTCTTCATTCAGGTGATTCTGATACTGCTGATAACACAGGTTTATTAATCACACTTAGAGGTACAATATGTCTATTGTGAGCAAAAGGGATAGAAGTCTAATGTCAAAGAAGAGATTTCACTGGATCACAATCTGCTCTGGGGAGGAACAGGCACCACTCTAGGATATGGTGGTTAACATTATTTTTGTCAACAATTTATATGACAAAAGAATGAGGTGACAATGATAGCAATTTGCAGAGCAAGGACCTAGAACCTTTAAGAAAAGAAATTCAAACTGTCATTTACCAAGAGGGGCAATAAATAAGAAGTGACCAAAGATCAACAAGGGAATTTCTACAATGTCTTTAAAGATAGAAAAGTTCAGATTGGCAGAATGAGATCTTAGGGCCATGGTGGGTCACTATGCTGAAAGCACATTGTGAGAAGCAGTGAAGCCAATAGGCTGCATGCATAGCTGTCTAGATAAAACTGTGGAACTGCCCATATCCCCAGAGCAGACCACTGGCAGTGCAGCATTCAGTTTTGAGGTGCACAACTGAAAACACACGGGGAGGATGTAGGAGTGACTGAGAAGCGAATATTTCATAGGATAGCACTGGTAGCAATGAGGCTGAAACAGAAAGTTATGACATAGTTAATTAAAATACAAGTGGAAATTTATTTTAAAGCAACTGGACAAATCTAACACGCATGTAATTATGGTTGTTTTAATTATTGGTCCTCTTCCTTGTTCCTGGGAGCTTGTACCAAGTTATTCATTCAAAGTCTCTCTCTGGAATGTCACTTCCCTCAATATTTCGTTGTCTCATTTCTCTATTTCATTGAGGTCTATGATAAACTATCATACCCTCAGAGAGATTTTCTCTATGTTACCTAAAATAATGCCCCCCTTTTAAACTCTCTCTTTTTTTTATCACACTTTATCATTCATGGGTCCCCCTGATTTTACATGTGTGGGTGTGTGTATACAACTATACTTACTTATTTACTTATTTTTTATTGGCTATTCTCCCCACTTGAATATAAGCTTTATGACAGCTAGACATTGCGTTTTGTTCAGTCCAATCTCTTTTGCATCTAAGGGAGACTAACACGTAGCAGTTATTCAATAAATTCTTGTTGACTAGTGAATAAGTGAATGTATCTGTGCTTTACTATTGACCAAATGATATTACAAGTTAATCATAATATGAATTGTTGAAAGAATATGTCAAATATTCAGGGGAACTATCGTCAGTGTACTCGTAGTAGAAGGACAAGTTTTAGTTAGATCATAATTATTTAGCTGTCTAAAAATAATTATGTCATTAACATTATTATTATTTTTTTATTACGTAAAGAAAAAGTTTGACACCAACAAAGCTGGGAGTGGCGAAAGCTCTCAGGGTTAGATATGATAATATTCCATGAGAGGCCAAATTACAAACATGCACATATATTAGAAAATTCTTTTCAGAGCAAGTGTTTCATATTTGAAGAATCCCTTGCTGTTCCTAGGCATAAGAGCTGTATCCTAACTGCAGTGCTGAATTTGGGCCTCCTGCTGGGAGCACAGCAAGTGCCCACTTTGAGAGTGAGGAGGCTGAGAATCTCACACCAACAGGAATGAGTGCTTTGAAATTAACTGGTGTTTGGAAATTGATCTGGTAGGTAATAATCTTCTATATCTAACTTGTGATTTATTCTAATTTTAAATTTTTAACACATACCTTCTGAAACATAGATGACTTCTGTAGTTATGCAATCCTAGACCTAGCAACCACTTTGTAGGTTTCTCCCTTAGAAACTGACGTACTTTTTGTGTTAGCCATACAAATACAAATCTCCTATTGTATGCTTTGTATTTCGAATTTTATTAATGTTTAAAGCTATATAATTAATAAATTCTCATAAATTGAGTACATCAATAAATACAGAGAGCAAATGTATGTATTAATTGTAATCTTATACAAATTTGCAGTCTTGTAAATATGATTAGTGATAAACATTTTTTAAAAGAAAAGATAAAAATTAAAAAGTCCAAACAAATAAAACTAACTACTGAGAATCAGTCAAGCCTTTTGCTGCTTTTTCAGAAATCTGTTTTATTTACTTATCGCTATCAATCTGTAAATGGTCATAGGTTTTCAGAATGATTTGTTGTTGTGTTTGCTATTGCTGGCTTGTTTTGTAAATTTGTCTCACATTGCTTCTTTTGTGAGAAGTAGGTTTACATCAAGTAATCTCCATCAATCTATGGGTTCCAAAACATGAACTTGGCCTTTCATACAGGAATGTATGGATCTTTAGCAGCACATTGTTAGCATTTCCCATTGAAGTAAAATCCTGACAATAACTCTAGCTAAGTTTCTCAAAGAGAGACCTCTCTGTTAATATGTTCAGTCTTCAAAGGAAGTGATGGGTGAAGGAAAGAAACAAGTAAATCAAACTCATAAATGTCCAGTATATCAGTCTCAAAAGAAAGACTGAAATATATTATATTTTTAGAACATAACCTATGTCTACTGCTCAGAAATGCAGCCAGGCTTGAATAGATGAAATGTATTTTAAAAAATCACTGTAAAAATCTGTATATTTACCACCAAGTGGAATGTTTTAACAAACAATATGTTGACTAGATTCAGGGTCAGCTGTCATTTTACTAAGAGGAGCAGTAAATAGAAAGTGACCCAACAAAGATCAAGAGGAATTTCTACAATAATGTGTTTTTAGAGATATAAAATGTTAAGGTTGGCAGAATGAGACCTTAGGGCTGTGGTCAATGACTATGCCCAAAGCACATTGTGAAAAGCAGTGAAGTCAATGGGGATATGCTTTGGAACCCATAGCTTAATAGAAATTACTTGATGTAAACGCACTTCTCACAAAAGCAGCGACAAGAAGGCAAACAGTGCCATGTAAGTAGATCTTTTAAAATGATAATAGATTATTTAAAAGTTCATTTCTTCATCACTGAGTGGTTCAGATGAGTTCTAATATATCCCAGAAATATGTCTTCTCTAAGGATCATCATCAAGTTGAGGCAACTAATGATTCTATTATATCAGTAAAAGGATGAGTTTTCTTCTCCTAAATAACCAAACACAGCCAATGTATTAAAAGAATCATTTTCGTTTAGACAAAATAAAAACAAAACACAGTCAATTGAATAATGTTTTCATTATTAAGGTGGCTTATTTGGTAACACAGATAAAAATATTTGGGACCCAGTATTTCTTCAACCACAAATGTATATAGTCTATGCTTTCGATTCTTGTATTTAGAATCAGAGTTATTGAAATATAGTTAATATCTTGAGATAGAAACTGCTATTATTATTACCATGGTGTTATTTTTACAAACATATTTATCAAAGAAATCAGCAGAATAAACACCATTTGTTTTAGTTATCTATCATTGTGTAACAAACCACAAAAAACCCCTAGTGGCTTAAAATAATAACTATTTATGTACGAATGACTTTGTATTTAGGGCTGGCTCAGCTGGGTGACTTTTTCTGCTTTTGTCTTGTGTTACTCATATGGAAGGAGTCACTGGAGGTTCAACTAGGGCTGGAGGATTCAAGATGGCATCACTCATGAGTTTAGTGGTTAATGTGGGCCATTAGGTACGAAGTCTATCATATCCTTCACATAACTCCTTTGACAGGATGGCACAGGTTTCATACAACATGGCAGTAGTGTTACAAGAGCACGAACATAGAAACTTTTCAAGCCTTTTTAGACTTAGGCTCACAGTCACTTCCTCTCAATCCATTGGACAAAGCTGTTTAGTAGGCCGGCCCAGATTTAAGAGGTTGAAAAATAGAATCACTCCGGATGAGAAGAATGGAAATAAATTTGTGATCACGTTGAATCTTTTCAATTTCTATTTGCTTTAATACAAAATGTTTAAATATTTTATTTTGGAAAATTTAAACTCAGGTCATAAAATTGGGACAGAGTATAATATTACTTATTTATTGTGTAGCACCTCGTGTGCTTCAAGCACTAAAAAGTGCTTAAAGAGTTTATTTATTGGGAGGAAAATATATGGGAAAGGGTTGTTATTTAAAAATAGTACCTGGCTTGCAATTAATTAGGTGAGTTGATCATTTTTCAATAGCCTTAATGACAAATATTAATTTTACAATAGTATTTATCATAGAAAAATGAATTTTAATGATTCTACAACTATTTCTCACAAGCTTATAATAGGCTTTAATATTATATAAGGAAAATCTTCTGATTATAATGTGCATATGAAGGATCTTGAAAAATAATACAACTTATTACACCTAAATCTTTGAAATTTACTATTGGACGACTGATGCAGTTGGTATCCGGACTGCATTTTGAGAAGCACTGATTTAAGAAATATGCTAATCAGAAGACAATCCCCAGAAATATAAGTAATAAGAACAGGAGTTTAACGTGTTTTGACTGGTAGATGGTATATTGTTTAAGAGATTTTTCAGATAGTTGAATCTATTGCTATTATTATAAAAATCAGTCATATATATTTCAAAGCAATTCATGCTTTTGGTAAGAGATTAAGCTAAAATATACACAAAGTTCTCTCTAACTTTGTAAATATGATATTTGAGGGAATAATAATAAGAAACTGAAATTAGCTGAAGTTGTAAAAACTCAGTTTCCTATCATACGAATCACTTAAAACCAGGACTTTGTTCTATTTTTTGTTTCATTATTTGCTGATGAATAAAATATTATTTATGAAAGTTAGGGATATAAAGTGGTAATTTTTGAAGACATAAATTATCAAATATAAAAAATTCTCCAAGTTTAAGCAGATGTTATATCCACAAATACTCCCAATGAGTATAGGAATCAAAGTAGTCCGAGTTCAAGCCATGCTTATGACATGCCATATGGACTGCAACAAGCACGTCCAGAAGCACAAGTTAGAGAATGAAAAAATAAATAAAAGCTTTAAGTTGGAAATCCTCTAACTTTGGTGGTTTTCATCTCCTTTGGGCTTCATGAACATTATTATAACATGTTAACTATCCCAGTGTTTATGTTTACATTGAAATGGCAAATAGTGGTATTTCTTCCCACTTTTTAAAATTTCATTTCATTACAATTAAGAATCACCCAAAATATTTGCATTGCTATTCTTAATGTTCTTGGAAATTAGCATAAATGTCATCATGACTCAAAAGTTGTCAATAATTATCTTTTCTAGTTACATTCTATTTATGCATTGTACATGTAAGTTGATTTTCAGAAAGGCTTTATTTTCTGTGAAACAGAAATGCTGAGTCTGTAACCAAAACAGATATGCAGTGCTTTCACGCACATGAATATATTTAAATACAGCCTTAAATAGGTCATCCTCTCCAGATTTTGCATATTAGTGTTAGACATTTCACATGGCAGTCAAGTTCTTGGGAGACTTGAGGTTAAAAAATACACATAGCCGTTTACATGAACCTTAAACAAACTTGCAGCAGCATTTTTCTTTCAGTCGACTGACATTTTTCTTCATGTTTCGTCAGTTATATCTGAGTGATCAGACAGCCACTACACATGGTACACCCACCAGGAATATTATCTAGACCAAAGGCCCAAAGCTCATTGTAGCAAGCATGTAATTCTTTACAATGTATGCCACGTTAACTGTGTTGGGTTATCTATTCAACAGCTGACTGAGCTGGGCTCTCAAGCTCTTCTCAACAACCATGTAAGAAGCGATGACAATTGTACTACTTCATAACAGCTGCATGGAACTCTGACACACACTTCACAGCAACCAGTCATCTATATAAACCAATTTCAGGAACAAAATTGCATGGTGCCTCCACTCTGTTATAAACACAATGATATCCATTCAAAGCTGATAAATGCACTACATTTCTCTGCAGCTTAAAAGAATAAGTTTCTTGCATCTGAAATTTCCTTTCCACATATTAAGTCTTTTTTTTTGTCCTAGCCATTAATTTAAAACTTTACAAAGAAAAAGACTGTTTAGATTTTTAATACCTGTAAAATAAAGAAATTTTGGTATTAACATTTTGGTTCTCCAACTAAATGCACTTTCACTATTTTTTGGAATATCTTTGCCAGACTTTCTTAACTGATGATCTGAAGCGTAAAGCAAAAGGAAGAAGTAATTAAGGTTTAAAATACTTACCAATGCCATAGCAATTCACCAATTAATTATAATATCTTTCCATAGGATTATACACAATACAATTCTTATTATTGAATAAAACATCTACAAGCAACCTGGAAATCATTGTTAAAACTTAAATGTTAACTACTCTATGTTTGGTGAATAATAAAGCTTTAGTGAATCTGTTAATAAATCCAATAGAGTCAAGTAAGATAAAGAGGTCACTCATATTTTTAAGTACACTCTTGTATTACCAACACACATTTTTAAATAAAGCTTGAAAAGACATCGGTAAAAAATATGTATAGTTTCAGATAAAAAAGACAGACACCCAATTTTTTATGTTGGTAACAGTGGTGGATATATATTGCACATGTATGTATATATTATGAGGATGAGTACATATATACATACATGAGTATATATATACATATACACTGTATATATGTATATCTCACATGTATCTATATATTATATACATATATCATCATAATATATGTCTGTATATACCCACATATACTCATAATATAAACATATATACATTATGAGTACATAGTCACAATCATTTCAGATATTAGAAAGTTTGTATATATATATATATTTTTTTCATTTTCTTTATTCTAACAATTTTACAGGAAGTCAGAGGAATAGAATATTTGAACAGAGAGAATAGCAAACATACTTCATAGGACACATATTTTAATAAATTATAATCTATTAATATGTTGAAACTTAATTACAGAGGCAAATTCTGCTTTGTCTAGTGAAGTTTACTGCTGAACAAATGAAGGACCATATTACTGTACTACTTAAACTATGTGATCTTATGACATAATATTCAATGAGCATCCATTGTCAGTATGTTAACATACACTACCAGTGGACTTATAATTTCTGTCATTAGCTAATAACTTTACAACAATATTTTAAAATGATGTTTGTTTTAGAAATGGGTTTCATGTGAGCTTCACTGCTTTAACAAAGGTGTGAAAACAAGTGATCTAATACATATGCTCTAACAAGGCTAAATGATTTTTTACAATAACATGTCAGGTTCTGACTGTGTATTAATTTTTTTTTCTTATTCAATATCTCTCACTACTATGGTCATCTTCAATAGGAAGAACTTAAGGCATTTGATGTTAAATGACTTTCTTAAGATGACATGGATAATTAAGTAACAGAACAAGGAGAAAGAACCTGGTTCCTCACCGTTACTTCAGGGTTCTATCCACTGCACCATGCTTTCTTTAAGGGACTATTAATAATGAAAAATGGAGACCTAAAGAAACAAAGGCACTTAATATTCAAGTAGAAAAATTAAGACAGACAATTATTTTCACTCCCAAGCAGCCAGTGTGTTTTGTACCATGGCAAGCATCTTCTCCCCAAAAAGTGATTAAGTAATTAATTTGAAGGAATATATTATTTTCCCATGGAATCCAATGGCTGTCAGATTGCTGGACCCCTCAAAAAATTGAACTCAAGAACTATGAAATCAAAACCGGCAAGTAATCTTTCAGCCTTCTCTTTGTCTCTGGGGGTGGTTGTTGCATTAGCATATAATGGGTCTCCACATTAATGTTCAGGTTATATAGGATATTGGGAAAATAATACAAGTGGGGAAGAAAATAGTAAAGCTAGATGACTTGAAACTCAAAAGAGAAGGGGGAGTTTTCCACAGGTGAAAAAACAATCATCTAAATGTCCCCATCCCCAGGAGTAATTACAAGAATGAGATTTACTTTGTTCTCAACAACTAGATGGCTAACTATTGCACAACGACAGGTTGGACATAGTTGCAATATCTGTTGCACACAGAGTTATTCACCTCTATGTGTTACACAGGCAAGACGAGGAGCAGCTACACAGGTAAGACATGGGGAGTGCAGTAATTCAAAAAAAGTAGGACTCATGTTAAAGTTAAGGAGGTAGAAGAAATATTTCTTGAAAAAATTAAGACTGTAAGGGAGTTTCACAGAGTAAGAAAAGAGTTTGAGGAATTTAGAAAAAATGGTTGGAAGAAATGTAGGCAGTAGGTAGAAGAGTTGAGAAAGAGCAACACAAAGAAGTATTGCAAAGATAATTACTGATGGGAGGGCTAACATTTTGGCCGATGGCCACAGATGGCAAGGATATAGTTGAATTTATTGCCTTTGAGATTGTGAGCTTGTGTAAACTGGAAATTTTTAAAGGCTTGATGAAGTAAGCAGACTGTTCAGCATTCAAACAGATGGTTGTTCAGATAATGTTCTGCTTATTATTGAACAGAGCATCCTTTCATCTTCCCCACCATGATTTTGCACAGACTAGAGAAATGCAGATCAGCTTGGAGGAAATGGCAGCCTTTTGCAGATGATTATTGCTGTGACTCTCTGGCGTGCAGTAATCTCTTAAGTATCCCTGTGCCCCACTGCATTTTGTTTTGTGGTTGCTATTCTCCATTGTTTATTTATTTGACTAGGTACTGTGTTTAAAAATACATTGTGATACTAATGCAAAATAGAAAAGATTCAGAAGTATTTATAGTAAAAAGAAATTTCCCTCTTCCTATGATCTGCCAGTGCAGTGCATGTTGTGGGCTGTTACATTCCACCACCCATCCTCTTCCCCTTGCAGGGATGAGACATTCAACCCCACAGTTGCTGAGGAAATTGAGAGCTGAGAGCTCTCAGCTGAGTTTGTCTCATGGACTTCCCCTGAGTTGATGAGAGCCATCGTACTCAAAGTCCCACATCCCCCTGGGAGCAGCCTGCATTAATGTGGGAGCTATAAAGACCCAGCTCAGTCCCCTTATATCAAACTAGGACGATCTAAAGGAGGAATTCTCAGTGCTTTTGTTTTTTGTGGGATTTGGTGAAACCTGTTATTTTTGTGACTTAGCTATAATTTCTGCCTTTGAACAATTCTGTTTTTCTCACTCCCTTTTAGATATTGCCCTAAAGAACACTTCTTGCTGTCTCTGTCTCGGTGTCTGTTTCTAGGACAACTCAATCAAAGACATATAATACCACACTCACCTTTCAGGAACAACCATTACTAGCCATTGTTTGAGAAATATCTGAACAAAAAAAAAGATTTTGAATGAAAGGATCTTTCCTCAGCAAATACAAACAATGGTGCATTAATCTCAAAAGAGGATAGTTACTTTTAAAATGTGTGACTATAATTTTAGGATAAATTTTTCTAGTAGAATTACTTGGTCAAAGAGTATGTCCATTTTAAATTTTAAATACAGTGCTCTTTAAAGAGACTGTAACTTTCCAGAACCGACCTTTTGAATTTGGCCAAGCTCTAGATGAAAAGTTGTTCTTATTGTAATTTTATTTTGGATTTCTCTCACTATAAGTAATTTTTACACAACTTTTTATATGATCATTTATGTTTTATAGTTATTATTAACTGAATATAAATTACTTTATTGTGTTGTTGATCTTTTTCTAACTAATATTCTGAATCTTCTTTTTATGTCAAGTAAATCTAAACTCTTGGGTATCATTTAAGTCACAATATTTACCTCTGAGTTTATTTTTTACATTATCTTGTTATGCCCAATGTTTTGTTTATGAATTTACAGTTACCAAATTTTTTCTTTTGTGTTTTCTGATTTTTGTTTCATAAATAAAAAGGATTTTACTACTGTGAAATTATTTTTATTTCTAGTATGTCTTCTTTTATCCCTTTTATAGACTTTTGTTTGATAAAATGTGATACAGTTTAAGGTATATCTTGAGACAGTGATCTAACTCAACTACTGAATTTTATTTGCTTATATTTGGGGGGATTTGAATATAAATATTTATATATCAGAATATTTGATACAACCTTTTCTGTGATCTTTTTGTCAGTTTTATCAATGTTATATCACTTATCAGAATATTAATTTATTTCTCTGTTTCTCTATATCTGATTCATATGAGTTTTGACTTTTAAAGGTTTGGTAAAATTTCTCTGTGAAACTAAATTGATTGGCCTGCTACTCATTTGAGGATAGCTCTTTGACCACAATCTGTATTTCTGATATTGATACTTACCTCCTTAAGATTTTTTTCTTCTTTCTTTCTTCTGAGCTCTCATTTGAATCCTGCTTATTTACATTAATTTTCTCTATCATTTTTCCCTGAGTAGCATTTCTTATTTCATATGTCTGTTCATTTTTAATTAGTTTGGCTAAATGTTTATGTTTTATTGGTTCTTATTAAAAGAAAAAACGATTAGATTAAATATGTAAATTATATTTCTATATTATAATATTAATCTTTGCTTTCTTCTTTACTTATTCGTCTGTTATAATTCTAAGGTTTACTTTGGGTTTATTCTTCTAGCTTCTTCAATTAAGCCTTACTTTTTTTTTTTTACTTTTTTTTTATTGCATTTTAGGTTTTGGGGTACATGTGAAGAACACGCAATATTGTTGCACAGGTACACACATGGCAGTGTGATTTGTTGCCTTTCTCCCCTTCACCTATATCTGGCATTTATTCCCATGCTGTCTCTTTATTTTTTATTCTTATTTGTGTATTAAAAGATTTTAACTTTCTTTGAGCATTGTTTTAATTGACCTCAAAGTTATAATGTGTATGTTTATATTGTTATTATTTTCTAGATATTTTAAAGCTATTGTTTTAATTAAGTTATTGGCCCAAGAGATATTCAGAGATAGTTGTTGTCTTTCATTTCTAATTGTTGTGCTAGGGCTTAATATTGTTGCTGTTTTACTAATTAGTTTTACCAGGCAGTGGATGGGTATTGATTGCTTCTCATCATTTTTTCTTTTAGAATAAGATATTCTATTTTAATTTATATATTCAGGTTTTCTTATTTTCTGACATTTTGCAGCATACTACTTTTCTGTTTCTGTTTTTGTTTCTTGTTTTCAGAAACATTAAATATGAGTTAACTGCTTTTTCCATTCTCTCTATATTATTTTCTCTAATCTTTTAAAATCTTTGTTAATTTGCATTTTATTTCAAATCTCTTATCTACTGTCTACCATATCATTATAAATTTTTAAATTTTGTGGGTTTTTTTTTTTGAGAAATGAAAATCTCTTCTAAACTGCTTTCACTATGGGGTTCATTACATCATACTTTCTTTTTCTCTTTTTTTGCCTTTCTAAGTAATACCAGTTGCCTTTAGTTTAAAATCACACCTTTTGTACCTTCACTTTGAACTTTTATAAAGTCAGACACTTCATTGTTTTTGTACTTATTTACCTCGTTTTGTACTTCTTTGTCTCCTTTGTGGCAATGTTTTCCTAGTACGTGTCTCTCACTCTTGCTCCTTAGTCTGGCTCCGATTTTCCCTCACAGTGTTTTTTTTATATTGTGCCAGCTCCTTTCTGATTATTGCTCTGCATATCCTGTGTTCATTTTTAAAAATAATTCACCTTTAAAAAATTCTTCCTGGGCAGGCTGTTTGCAGGAGGTTCATGTAGAAAAGGGGTCAAGGACATGTTCCAGAACAGCAGGAATTTTCTTAGGACAAACTTTTTACTTGTACTTTTTCAGAGCCATATACAGTGTCAGATGTACCTTCTTCCCAATGCAGGGTTTCTCTCTCTTCCCCTGTTGTACTCTCATGATGCTTCTGAGAATATCTTTCTCTGTGAAATTCATTCCTGATATCCCTGCTTCCATTTTATGCTGAGGGAGGTGCCAGCATACACATCCATTCCATGATTTCAAACTGCAGTTTGGTTTGCCTTTCACTGTCAACCACTTTTTTAGGATAACTCTGCTTTGCCACTTTGAGATTTGCTTCTGTCAATAACTTCACCTTTCTCTCACTTTCCTTCTATTTAATTTCTTTATAAATTATAGATTGCAGAGATGATGATTTTCTAGTTCATTCAGGAAAAACATGCGGTTCTGTTTCTTATTCTGGTTATTTGATGAGTATTTCTAAGAAGTTTTTTTCCTTCTATCTTAAGAAAAGAGATGTCTATTTGATTTTGAAATGCACTGCTGGATTTTGTTCCATCTATTCACATATCACAATTAGAATTTATTTCTAAGATTTCATGTCTTACAATTAATAAATAATGATCATTAGATTGCCCTGGAACTCAAGGCTAACCTGGGATCAATATGACTACAGATACTTTACCAGATAGGCAATTGTTGTCAAGATAAGAGAATTGTTCTTTTCAGCCCTAGAATCTTCA
This sequence comes from Cheracebus regulus, assembly GCA_963574635.1. Taxonomy (NCBI): domain Eukaryota; kingdom Metazoa; phylum Chordata; class Mammalia; order Primates; family Pitheciidae; genus Cheracebus; species Cheracebus regulus. The sequence continues at coordinate 14,748 of CAUYQU010016405.1, read as the reverse complement.
CATTGAAATATATGATATTCAGACATTCCTACATACTGTAAGATATTCATTGCTATTATCTACATTAGATCATTTTTAAGAAGACCACTATACTTCATTAGATACTGAAAGTTTAAAAACACAAAGAATGCAAGTTCTCAAATGATAGATACAAAATATGACAATTGAAAGTATTCGTTAACTATTTTCAATCCAGCTTATTTCAAAGTGAATATTTGGGTGCTTAAGGGAAAAGTAACCTGACTTGTTTGTCAGGATGATATACTGAAGAAAATCTGCAAAAGATTTCTACGCCATGGTAAGAAATGGTCAATGTCCATTTGTTCTGGGTTTGTTTGCAGGTAGAAATAGTTCATCTTTGATGCATAGCTTTTGTTCTCCCCTAATTATTGATTCTGTGCATGACCTCTGGAATTGAGATATGTATTACACATAATTTTTGGAGGGTAGGGGTAGCGGTTTCCTTTTCATTTTGTAATAAACTATTTGATAACTATGTCTTTCATTAACTATTTGACATAGGCAAATGATTTAATCTATTTTCTCACCTAGATTATGATATTTTCTAAGTTCCCTGAAAACTCCAAATTGGTATGTCTCAATGATTCTAAGTAAATTCAATTATTTCCACTAAAAAAGAATACTCCAATTTGGATTATTAGAACCATATGGTTCAGATATTAGAGTTTTGGCCCATATATAACTCAAAATCCATTTGTCTCCTACCAATATGTGCTAATTTACATTTCAAAACAGAGTGATATTTTAAAATCCTAAGATATTGCAAAAATAGGACATAACTGAACCAAACTCTTTCTAAACTGAAAAAAGATAGATAATTCAAAACAAGAAACACTTTAAAGTTTGGATTCAACCAAAGTAATATATTTTTCCTTTCACAGAGCAATATATTATTTCACACCAAAATCATTACCATGTATCAAAATGCTAGAAACCATAATTTTGATGTGCTCTGGGATTCCTATACTGGATAATATTTTACCTGGTTATAGCATTAATGGGACTTTGTGTCAATATGTATTTTAGTGATGGCATTGCCTTTCTACTTTGAAAAATGAAGAGTTTGAGATGGCAAGTTTTTTTTTTAATAAATAGAAAATGTTTTTATAAAGTAAAGTTTTGAAGGAAAAGACTCTAAGAACTATACATTTATAATTAATGTCTCAGCACAGTCCCTGATGTGTTGGCTCTGTAGCTCATATTATTTCTAAGTATCAGCCAGAATAAATACTGGCTTTGTTATAGGGCAGGCTGATATAAAGAGCCATATGTGCTCCAATGACACAGCACATGGAGGCAGACCAAGGCCTTGTCTATGAATTCCTTTTTAAAAAAATTTAGATTGCTCCCTGAACCTACTTTTATCCCTTCTAGTTTATTTAAATTAGTTCTTCCTGCCAGCCTGTACCTGCCAAATAAAACATCCCTATCAAATGTCTAGTGTGCAAAGCAGAAATGTTTGGTCTGATCCTGGAAGACTTTTGTTCTATTCCATTTCTATAACCTTACTACCTAATTAAATTATATAAAACCTTTACTGAGACAAGGCAGGTCAGGTACCTGAAAGAAGGAAGAGAAGAAAGTTGGTCAATTGTCATAACCAAATTGGCTTTCAGTGGCATAAAACCTCATCAACCTGTTATCTCTGCCACTGTCAGGTTCTCCCAAGCCTTTGGCACCTAGTACCATCAGATCACCTGCTGGTTATTTGAACCTGAACACACTTCTTTCCAGGATCTCGAAGTTCAGTTGTACAGCGAATGTACTGTGCCTTCCAAAGTCTTTGCACTCCAACATATTTAGATAAAGAACACAAACTCTTAGGAAAAGTGTTAGGAAAAATAAAGTGTGTGTAATATATTAGTAAATCGTCCTCTAGGCATATCTTGCATAGAAATAGTAAAGTTATGATTAACAGGTTATCTAATGCACTAACAAAGGTACAAGCAAGCATAGTCCAATACTATCAGATTTGCAAAATTCATTGACTTTGAAAGAGTTGTTATAGTCTGTTCAGCCTTGAACAACTCTGGCTATGAAGCTATGGCTGGGTGAAAAGTGGGCACCTTCTTCTATATGCTTAAACATTCTTATAAAGATGTAATTACATATGGTCATTTCTAAATATACAGAAAATCGGTAGTCCTACACTCTCCAATAACATAACAATTAGAACAGTTACTAATGAAATTCCTGAAACAAAATATGAACACAATCTTTATCTCACCCCATATTGAGTCTGTTGTTCTCTAAATGCTCATGAGCTATAGCTTCTTAGCATTGCAATGAATAAAAAGAATAGACAATTTATTCTTACAAGGTCTATGAGGCACTACAGTTACTAACATGCTAATGTGTAACCAGGATATTTTACAGTTGATCTGATCAACCACAAAAATATTTATTTTGAAAGATGATTAAAAGTAGCATTGCCCAGCAATTAATTTATGGTTATTCCATGCTTTTGGTTTTCTGTTGCAAAGATTTTTTCTGCTTCTACTCTCATATTTAACCACCAGTTTAACAAAGCTGTACTTGTAGTTTCACATATACAACATTTCAGGACATTTAAAATATTATTATAAGCAGACAGAGGCAAAGCAAAGAGACATACAACTGAGCAGGTGTTTCATTTTCAGACCTAAGAATGAAGAGTCTACTGGTGTTTTTCTATTTTAATATTATTAGTAGGTTAAAAACTGGGCACTGATATCCAAGACACTAGAAAAACTCACTTACTAATCATTAATGAATAAAATTCATACTTTTACTGTAAATAAATCTTTATCTCAGATTTACAAAACATAGTGGATTTCACTGATAGTTAACTTTGATTCATCAAAACAATCAGAGTGCTTAAGACAAAACTTGCTTACTATGTCTACAATACATATTTATTCCATAATCTTGAAATAAAGATAATATTATTCACGGAGAAGCACTAGGGCTTTCACTGATAATGCATCAGAGAAGATAGTAGCAAAGAAAAATGTTATAGAACCTTAAAAAGAAATAACACATGATCATAAACAAGGTAATTTTTTCCGAATATATCCAAGCTTTCCTATGTAACCAAGGCTTAAGTTTAGAAAGATTTTATTGGGCATTTTGAAGAGACATATTCAAATAAAAATGATTTATCTCCACAGTGGCTCTACTACCTTCTCTTACCTAAGCACTTGTAATTGCCTTCTAAAATCCAAGAAATAGATGATCCTGAACTTCTCCCTCCCCAAATTTGCCCTACATAAATGAGTATCATTTTGATTTCTTCTTTCCATAAATATTTCCAAACTCATATCCTCCTTTCTCTTAATGTAGCATGAGATTTGATGACTCTGTGGCTTTAGTGAAACTGTTTTCCCAACTTAAACACCATTCATTCTCTAGACCAATAGGCAAAATCTATTTTTCTTCAAGGACTCAACTCAAATGTCACCGCCTGTAATGAGAATGCCCTCCAATCATAATAATTCAATATTACTTCATTTAGATTCCAATTATGAGACTTCATCTCACTTTCTCACATTTTATTTCAGTTGCATATATTCTCTGTCCCCTTCTGTGAGAGGTGGAATAATGTATTAACTTTAGTCAATCGAACTTGTATCTTAATTCCAGCATCCCCAACTCTTAGTTTTGTGGATTTAGACAAATAAACCAACTTTGCAGAACCTCAGTTTCTTCATATTTAAAATAGGAATAACAATATTGGCCCATCATATTTTCTGAGAGATCAGATAAAATCAAATACTGAAAAAGTTCAGCATGCTGTCTGAGATATTATGCAATTTGCATTATGACTATCATAGTCAGATCTATGATTTTCTTATCTTCATGTTTCAAATGCCGAGACTACTATCTTGCACATATGTCTGACTCATTCAACTTCTTAGAAGCCTAAAAATTCTACCAGAGAATTTAAGAATTCCTCTCCATGATCATGAAATACACTATAACCCAGAAAAGAAGAAACATAATGTTAAACCATTGGATGGATTTTCTGGAGGAAAAGAGAAAAGCTCAACTACACACATCTACATCTTCAAATGCCTCACGCTACTACAGGGTTCTGTAAACGAATTAAGCAGTCAATAGAAACAATACAAAACTATGACAGAAAAAAGTATGCCTTATTCCTGGCTCTGTTGTTTCAGAACTCTGTGATGTGCTGTAACTCCAGACCCTCTCAAAGGAGTTGTTGTTTTCATCTATAAGATGGATATTACCACATATGCATTAACATAGGGTATTGTTAATAGGATAGATTATAGTCATAAATATATCTGGCAAATTAAAAAAGAAAAAGAAAATGGCTTTTGAGGAGAAACTCACTCAGTGCTGTATTCAAGTTTTCAATACTTAGTAGCAAGTAATGGAGAATGTTTCACAATTGCAAGTATAGATAATATCTACCTTGCAAAGGAGTTTGGAGCATTAATGTTAATGTAAAAATACTTCATGTTTCATAGTAATTGCTCAAATGTGCTAATATGTATCATCATAAAGTATTACTTTATTATAAAAAACATGCTAACAATACCAAAATAAATATAACAACCTTGATATTTTAAGTATGTTTCTCTCAATGTATCTTGAACATGGATTTAGTTATTAAAGAACTAAAGTTGATTGAGCATGTTAACTTTTGAACGTTTTCTTTTCCCATTTTTTCTACTCACAGCAATGGTTGTAAGTTTCCTAAATTCATTATCAGTGATTCAAAGACAGTGTTTACAATATCTTTATTTTAGCACCTATAAATGTACAGACTTGCCCAAAGAAATAGGATCCTGGTAGGAACTAAATGTAAGAGCGGGGTCACTGCATGCAAAGCTCTAGCACCATAATGGAAGTGAGCATTTCATATTTTAATTTGATCAGGTGGGCTATATCCTGCCAAGAGTACTTTATAATTCTTAATATTTCCTAGTCATTTGAATGTAAATAAGCTTGTCAAGAGAATTTGGGTAAATTTTTTATTTTTATTTTTTTTAAGCAAGCATGTTTGGCAGGCAGGTTTTCCTAAGATCACCCAGCTTTAATTTTAAATTTCAAAAGCCTCACATTTAATCCCTTGAGCTGGCCTGGTACCTTGCACCATCTGTTCCCATGGTTTTGTTATAACAGTGAGCACCTGCAGAGTTTTGCAACATTTCAAGCTGATTGTGGACAAAAATCAAAATAATTATAATTTTCATAAAGTAAAGACTTTCATTCAGACACTACAATCCCATCTAATGTGGATTTTGAAAAATCAATCTTGCTTATAATTTGTTTCATATGGATAAGGGTAATTTATTTCTATTTTGTCTTTGTGGAAGATCAATCCTTTAAAACATGTGCACAATCAATGTGGAATTCTCACACTCTAGCCACATCCAGAAAATTCTTGGATAATGCTAGTCAGTTCTTAGACCAGGGCTTCTTGATGTATCTTGATCAGACAAGGCCATTAGTCAATAGCCATAATGAAGTTAGTCTTATTTTTGATTGTTCACAGTTTTTGTTTTCTGTTGTCTGTTTCTCTGTATGAATAGCAATGAGATTTTCCACACATTTTATTTTCAAATTTTTTTCCACTATCAATAGAAGTAAAATACATATGCATTATCTATTAAAGACAGAAAAGGGATAGATAATGTGAGTGCGCACCTTCTCCCTATATCTTTGGGATAGGAAAGTCATTCCTGTAAATATAGGATTCTGTATTAGAAAACCTGAATGTTGGCAGGTCAATGTCTTCTGGTAGTTTAATATCTTCCCAGTAGGCAGGTCATCCTTAGGTCACTAGAGAATTACTCATATAAGATGAAGAAAGATCTTTTAACATGTATACTCAAGTATTGACCTTTTGTTCTTTGTCTTGGTATTTAGAAAGAAATCTTAAAGACTTATCAATGATACCCACTATTTAATTTTTTTGCTTAAAGTGTTATCCTTTTATTCAAATTTCATTATTTAAAATATCAATTTGAGTTTAGAGTCCATTGACCAGAAGCTAAATATGATATATTTGGCTTAGGTTTTCTAAAACTCAAAAAAGAGTAATAATTTTGTAGTATATGTATATTACTTCACTAAGATATGACCAGAAGCATGGTAGAGTGTTGTAAGAGGTTTTTCTCTATAACATTGGAGTTCAATCAATACCAATTAAGGAGGCCCTAAAAGAGTATAACAAATAAAAGAGTAAATCTATTGGCCAGAGAGAAAAATCACCTTTGGTAGTATAACCACCAAAGCTGAACTGCCATTCCAAAAGGAATACAAGGAATAAATGTGGTGCTCAGTTGAGAAAGTTGAGTAAACTGGGGTCTGGTATAGATTGATACCCTGGTGACACATTGGTGATAACTGCAATTCCTGACGGAATAGAGGCAACTACTAGAAGGGACTGACATGCCTGGGGAGAGGCATCTGAAGACAAGATCCTGCTCAACAGATTAGGCAAGAATTAGTGGTAGTAAACTTGTAGCAGAGTGTGGGAGAGATAAACATTACAACGTAGAAAGATCTTGAAGAGAAAGGTGTACTTTTAGAGGGCTAGATATCAAATAATTTTGACACCACCATATTTTCTTGCAAAGCTTTTAAAGTTGGGGAAATTGGTATTACAATAACAAGATAAATAATTTTGTTTTAAATTTGAGTTAAAAGATTCATTTGGAAAGATTTCATAGACAGCCTAATTCAATTATTTTGCACATAATCTAACAATCTGAGTAACACCTTTGTTATTTGTATTGTGGGGCATCATTAGACCATAAAGTACTCTTTTTTTTTCCTTGCCTTCTTCATCTGAAAAATAAAAAGCTGTTGTTAATATGCAAGAATAGCATTCATTAAAGGAAAAAGATGTATATATACACATTTGTGTATATATATATACTATTTGTTTGAACAATTGTATTTTTTAGATATAAGCGAATGAAAATATTATATACAAATGTCAATTTCAAAACATTTGTCAATGAATAGCAAATTGGAACACAAATACAGATCTTCTGACTCTCATGGCCACAGTACCAGAAACATTAATAAATCAAGAGTCAGAAGACTTGAGTTCTTGGCCCAATTTTCTATTTAGTACCAGAGAGACCTTGAGAAATAAGGATTATGAGTCACTTAAACTCTGGGTTTCCTAATCTTTTCAAACTACATTATGAGCTTCATATGGGCAGGGATTTTATTTGTTTTATCATGCTTCTAAAAAACTGTGATAAATGAGGATTTGGACAGATAATCTCTTCAATTTTTGCTGGCTCCAACATTCACAAAATAATAAATGTGATAGTATGTGATAATATGCTATACAAAAAAATGCTATGCTTTATCTAAGAGAAAGAGAGTGTTAGCAATGACAGAATAATACTTGCAGTCTTTGGTTTAGAAAAAATTGTATATAGTGCACTGAGTCCAGATGCTCAACACATTGATATTTTGTTACTAGACCGATTCAATCCCAAAATTATTTTCACTTTGATTAGACCCTAGTAGTTTATATGCATATATGTTGTAAAGTAGATAACAGCATGTTATCCAAATAGCAAATATTTCAGAAATCACATAGCAAATAATTATTTAATATTTTTATATGAAAATATCTAGTATTTTATTTTATTCCTCAATATTATTCTTAGAATTCAGATCTCTAGTTGTGGCTTGATTTGATAGTTGGCTGGAATTATGAACATTCTCAGAAGTGACACATTTTCATGTATCAAGACTGTTGACATTCACCTCTGAAAATTTCACTCAAATTTTCCTCAATTTTTTAAGTCTCAAATAATTCTATATTATGCAGGGAATGACTAACACAATGAGTTCATAAACACACACATGCACAGCATATTTCAAAATGTCAGGTAAAAAATATAAATGGATGGTTTCACTGAATTATTATTTATAAAAATTTAAAGTATTTTTAACAATCAAAATATCTTTTTTAAATTTTTTCATCACTGTCATAGAATATATTTGCCAAACTTTTAAATTAAGAAACTCTAACTTTATATTTTATCTCTCCTATAACCAGACCCTTCTACATCCCCATCCTTCACAAAAAAAAAAAAACTATACTGAAGTTGCTGTCATCATTTTGGGCCAATGTAAATTCTTTAATTTTTTTCAAAATACCATAAGAAAAAAAAATATATATATATATATACTTCTTTTTTTTTGAGATGGAGCTTCACTTTTGTTATATATATATATATATTTTTTTTGAGATGAAGCTTCACTTTTGTTATATATATATTTTTTTTTCGCTTTTGTTATATATATATATATATATATATATATATTTTTTTTTTTTTTTTGAGATGAAGCTTCGCTTTTGTTACCCAGGCTGGAATACAATAATGTGATCTCAGCTCACTGCAACCTCCGACTCCAGGTTTCAGGCAATGCTCCTGCCTCAACCTCCCAAGTAGTTGGGATTATGGGTACCTGCCACCAACACCTGGCTAATTTTTATATTTTTAGTAGAGCTGGGGCTTTATCATATTGGCCAGGCTGGTCTTGAACTCCTGACCTCAGGTTATCCCCTTGCCTCAGCCTCTCAGAGTGCTGGGATTACAGGCTGAGCCACCAGGCCTGGCCATAGATTTTTTTTTTCCTTTTTCTTTTATGACACTGCTTTCCTACTATTCCTTATTCCCTATCCCCATATTTCAAGTCTTCATTTTACTTCCCATTCCACAGGCTCTCTTTAGAACTTTGTCTTTCACTTTCTTAACATGTTTCTTTGAAGAATCTTCTATTGTTATTATGGACACCATTATCTTCATGCCCTCACATTTATGCTGGCCATTAATCATATTGATAATGCTCTGTATATTTACTCTACATTTCCCAATTTTAATTTATTTGGGATATACTGAATTTCTTTCTAGTTCATCTCTTTGTATTAATTTTATGTATGTATGGCTGGATGTTTGCTTATTTTGTTTTGCTTTGTCTTTCTTTTACCACTTGTCAAGTTTGACCCTAAGGGAAATAAGTGCTTGCTTCACAGGGTATAGGCTTTGGTATTATTTTCCTCCTGCTGAGGCAAGTACTAGTGATAGTTCAACAACTGAGATTCAACCAGTCATCTTGGAAATGTGAAGTCTTTATAGATTTACATTGTAATATTCACTTGTGGAAAAAGTTACACAGAGATAATTTTTGTATTAATAAGAAGCCATACTTGAATTGTCCCTGAAAAAAAAAATGGCAACTACAACTTTAAACTCACAACAGTGAAATGATGATCGCATCACCATGGGAACTGATCAGCTCAGCACGTCAAGCCCAGTCTATATTGGATTGTCTCACATACAGTTGTCTTACTTCTGCCTTGAGGCTGAACATTGATTACAGTTGACTTTTAAATCCCAAGCTGTCTAGCATATTACCTAAAATATGGTGGACATACAGCAATGATACTATTGTTATTATTTTAATGAATTGCTATTATTTTAAAGTTAGTCAAAGTCTCAAAATATTGCATTGTAAAGGATGGTCATTTATATAGGAAAACATGGAAATTTTAGGGTAGCTAAAGATTAATCACATTTTAAAGAGCTATTATATAAAATGTATTTTATTGGTTACAAGGAAATCTTGCTTCCACTATTCCATGTCTTTCCCTGTACTTTTTTCTTTCATTTTAAGTAAAAACAAATAGTGATTTTTGAGCTTCCACAGTTCTCAAAGCATATTCCGTCTTTATTACATCTTCGATTTCTCACCTTCCTCTTGAATTGCCCCCATGTCTTTGTACAAGCACTTCTTTAAAGCTTCATTAAAAAAAAATACAATCTTAATTTTTAAAACTTTGCACTACCTCTCTTGCCTAGAATTTCTTGTGACAATAGACTCTAAAATATATTTAAAATGCTGAGTTTTATTTTTTAATAGTCAAATTGAATTTTTATCACAAGGAAAAGAAAAAAGATTATTTCAATTAGGAAAATATTTTTCTAGTTAAATACTTTTCAGGTTTTTTTCCTATGTTTTTTTTTTATTTTTCACATGTTCCATGTGCTTATATTTAGGTAAAGGTTAAGAAACAACAACACATAAAGAAAAAAAATTGGAATTACTTATAAAACTACTTCAAAAGAATCATTTTTAAAATAAAATTGCTTTTTAAAGGGGAAAACCTGAGTCTGAAAAAAGATTGTTTTCAACTCAGCAGTCTTTTCATTTTATATTCTTTACTATATTTTTTTAAAGCCCAAACCACTTATTTCATAAGATGATACTATAACAAATTGGATTTTCATTTTATGTATGTATCAATTGACCTCTAAATTGAGAAATACATATTAACTATATTAAACTTCAAATTTTTAAGTTCACTAATTCCCTGAACGCTGAATATTGTTAAGATACTAGCTTTGGAGAAAGAACCTTTATTTTAATATCCTGTTTCTGTCACTATGACCTAGGAAAGTTATATAACCCCTTTGGCACTCTCTCCATCTGTAAAATAGAATAATAATAGCATAAATTCATGTCTGTGTTGCAGAGTAAATAAGCAAATGTATGTAAAAAGCTTAGAACATATTTAGGTCATGCTAAGATCTCCATAAATGTAATTATTTTACTAATCCCTATACTTACTTAATGGATATCTCTGTGAAACAAGTAACTATCTTTGATCCTCTTTTTACTTCATTTTGTCATAAAGATAAATTAATATTAAAATGAGAACTAATTAACCTTCATAGTGATAAGGTCTCCAAATCCTGTGCTTAGACATTTTGAAACTTTACAAACAAAAGTAAGAATGCTAAAGAAATTTCATATTTCTTGAGCCTGTACAAGTTGCCAAGCACTATGTTAGGCACTTTCTTTCCTATTGATACTACCCCCCATGCTGGAGTCAATGTAATGGCGGCGCCCAGTAGTTAAGTATCACCCAGCTGTAGGTGACATCAAGGCTTCAGATGTTTGCCTAACACTACAGCTAGGATTTTTTTGTAAAACAGAAGCCAAAGAATGTCACTGTCCTATTTAACAGTTTTCAATAGCTTTTCATTGTGTATAGAATACAGTAATATCCAAATGTCTTACCACCTCAATGAGGCATTTTCCTAGGTCTTTCCTAACCTCATCTTTGTCCTCATCTTTCTCCTCACCATTCCAGTCATTCTGAAATACCATGTTTGTTTCTGCCATATTAGGAATCTAGGAATTGCTGATCTAGAATCATCTGGCCTCAGATCTTTGCATGATTGGTGCCTGTGCATTACTTTTCTCAGCTCCGTCTTACCCATACAGGATTTCCCTGGCCACTTAGTCTAAATAAGGCTTTCAAGATCTATTTTCCCCAATGTCTTTCTAGCTTATCACCATGCTTTATTTTCTTCAAGGCATATATTGCTATCTGAGGTTGCCTTATTTAAAAAAAAACTTTTTGATATGTGTCTTCCATAATAGAACATAAGCTATCAGTCCATTTCCTAGTGGCCAACATTTATTGGGTAAATGAATGAATAGAGCTCCATACTTGCAATTATAGCATTTCTGATCACGTGACAGTTCTTTCCTAGTAATTCAACCTCTTTTATTTATTCATTTATTTTTTCAACCTATTTTATTTATGATAGCATATTGAAACTTTAAGCACACACTTTAAGTATAGACTTAGTTTATATTTTTTGATTCCACCTGACATTGTTACTTTGCGAAATAGAATTGGAAAATAAAATCAACAAATAATAAACCTCCAAAATTAGGACCCTAAAAATAAAAACACCAAGGCTAATAATTTTTATAAAGACACAATTCCATTAAGCCCATAATTTATCTCTGAAAGTTATATAACCTGTTACAGTTTGACTATGTAGAGCATATCTAAGTTTTAAGAAAATTAATATTCTTAATCTAAGATTTGAAGCATTTGTACTCCGGGAAGAGACTTGCACAATTGGATTACTATTGATCACTATGTTAAAATTAAGATCTCAAAAAGTTTGTTTATTTAAGCCAACATGTTAATTTCTTTGATTGATATTTTGAATTTGTATAACTGAACTCTCAAGAATTTATGTGTAACACAACAAAATTCATATTATAAAAGAAACATATATATTTTAGCAACTAGTGCTGGTCAAAACTGCTAGATAATCATTTGTATTTTATAAAATAAAGAACTTTTGAGGATCAGCATCCACATTTCAAAAATAACAAATTCTGACTTCTAATCAACTTAGAAAATAACTGAAATATTATATTATCTTTTATGTAGTATACTCCCAATATCAAGTATTACATTTTTAAATAAATGCCTTTTTTTGCTCTTTAGTACAGATGCTGATTTACGAATTCATGCAGTAGATATTTGGAAGTAAATTATATATTTTATTTTTATGGAGACATTAAATAAATATGATAGATTATTTTTAAATAAGTATAGAGTATGTAAAATTTCATGAATCTCAATGCAGTGTGACTGCTTTTTATATTGAAAATCTTACAATGACTTAATACCAAAATGTGGTTTCAGGTTAAAGTGTGCTACAAGTGCTTCTGCTTTTCTTTTAGGAGTTATTGGGGAGAGAGAGAGAGAGAACATTCAATTCAGAGTACCAGTAAAAAATAAAATTGATGCTTTGTTGTTGTTGGGCTATAAACACTCTACTTTGGTTGGTTATAATGCTACCAAAATCCATAGTACTTAATTTATCTAACCTTCTGATAGTGAATGAACAAAGGTAAAAATAACAAGCTAGTTATAAACTAGTACTATGGTGATGACATTGTGAATTATTTAAAAAGGGCATATTCAATGTGACCATAGAGCCATCAATCATAATAGACATTGATGAGAAAAAGAGGTTTCAGTCACTTCCTATCTGCAAGGAGAACAATTCTATCTCACAGGTAGCTATGAAGTGCCGGGTGACCTGATGTCACCTGCATTGTTGCTCTACCCTTTGAACGGAGCGAGTAGATTCTCTCAATATTAGAATCGAATGAGTAAATAAATTCGCAGTTCACTGCCACTCTCCTTCCGAGTGCACACTTCAATTTGTCTAACAATAGAGAGGACAGAAAAGCAGAAATCTCTTAAAGCGTGGATGAATTTTTTATGGTATGTTCAAATCTAGCTGCAAAGGATGGGGTTTTAAATGGTAGCAGACACTCTTTTAGAGGGAGCCCCAAGAGACAAAATCTTTTGGAAGTGTTGAATTCATTCCTTTCCACGTACATCCGTGGCTTTTCTTCTGAAACCCTGCTTTTACTAAATTGTTCCACCTTCAAGTTCACATTGATCTTTAAGGTGACAAATAAAAACACTTCCTTTATCTTTAATATACACACACTACAGTAGAATTTCTATTCCAAATGCATAAGAACATTTTTAAAGTGCATGCATGTAATACTGTTTTATTTGTCTGCTTTATTCAAGAGGAAAATTAGAATTGCAGGAGAAGAAAGAGGTGGCTAGTTAAAAATTTTTAAGAAAACAATATATGAACAAATTTAACCTCTTTATTCTGTTCAAATATTCAGAATAATTTTATTTACCACAATGCCTCATCTCAGTTTCCTATTTGAAAGTTATCATGGCATGCATTAATTTATATTACCTAAATTTTTGAGTATCACATTTCCCTCATCACAGAATCCTACAAAACTCTCTGACATTTACAAACTACAAAGCTACAAAAGTGCACATTTTTCTCATATGCTAAAATCCACTACTTCACTCCAGCACATTCACATTTATGACATAAACTCAAGAATGGTATGGATTTTTTACAAAGGGTTTTTTTTTTAATTAGTGAATGTAGATAAATAGGCTTTTCTTCTCTACCTCTATTCCTCCCTCCCTTCTGCCACCCACAAGTTACTAATCCACTCTGTTAGAGTAGAAGTATGAAACATGTTTGCATTGCATTCTGTATCTGTGGCATAGTCACTTGAATCATGGACACTATTCATTTTTACTCACATTTCCTTTCTAATATATTCTCGAAGCATATTCAGCTCCATGTAACCTCTGAAACCACTTTAAAAATGTGTACTACCACTTAATTGTTAATAACAGGTAAATCAAAGGTAAAAAGATAACTAATTAATTTTCTAGCTCAGTTTTATTTTACTGTTACTGTTTTGAGAAAATATAACAAAACCCCATTAGTGTTAAGGTAAGCCCATGAAACAACATAATATAATGCAAAAAAGACATTTAATAGTGTAGAGGAATGTTAAATTACTAATTAACTCCAAGTTACTGTATAAGAAAGCATAGTAATTTACAGGATTATTGCAATATGCAGCTTGGATTGCCACTAGGGTCAGCTAGGGAGCATTTCTTTCTATCACCGCCCCCCTTTGCCTCTTAGTGTGGTGGTTACTGTAAAATTCTTCTCACATTAAAATGCACTGTCCTACCCACAGTTCATTGCTGCTAATTAGCAGCAGTTGAGATTTTGCTAGCAGTCATTTTTTTCTATGTTAAGCTGCCAAATGTTACCAACTGCTCAAGATTCTCCATGCACAAAGTGTCCAGCTGCCTGGCTTGCACCACTATGTGTGTCTTTCGGCTGTTTCCTGTCAACTTTAACACCTGTGCAAAGAAAACACTAATCAAATTATCTGTACTGGCTTTTGTTATCAGAAGGAAGGTTATCAAAAGGGTTCTGGATACTGTGGCACATGCTCATCATCTACTGCTAGAAAATTATTACACACAGACACACACACACACACACACACACACAC
>CAUYQU010016404.1:0-29327 GCA_963574635.1 Cheracebus regulus | reverse complement strand
GTTCTGGGGTACATGTGCAGGTCATGCAGGGTTGTCGCATAAGTGCATACTATATCCGGCATTTCTCCTCATGTTATCCCTCCCCACCCCCTGCTGTCCCTCCCCTAACCATCCCCAACGGTCCCCCGGGTGTGATGCTCCTCTCCCTGAGTCTATGTGTTCTCATTGTTCAACACCCGCCTATGAGTGAGAACATGCAGTGTTTGGTTTTCTGTTCTTGTGTCAGTTTGCTAAGAATGATGGTTTCCAGATTCATCCAAGTCCCTATAAAGGACATGAAATCATCGTTTTTTATGGCTGCATAGTATTCCATGGTGTATATGTGCCACATTTTCTTTGTCCAGTCTATCACTGATGGGCATTTGGGTTGGTTCCAGGTCCTTGCTATTGTAAACAGGGCTGCAATGAACATACATGTGCATGTGTCTTTATAGCAGAACAATTTGTAGTTCTTTGGATATATACCCAGTAATGGGATTGCTGGGTCAAATGGAATTCTATTTCTAGATCTTTCAGAAATCGCCACACTGTCTTCCATCATGGTTGAACTAATTTACACTCCCACCAACTGTGTAAGAGTGTTTCTATTTCTCCACATCCTCTCCAGCATCTGTTGTCTCCAGATATTTTTAATGATTGCCATTCTAACTGGTGTGAGGTGGTATCTCAATGTGGTTTTGATTTGCATTTCTCTAATGACCAGTGATGATGAGCATTTTTTCATATGTTTGTTGGGCTTATATATGTCTTCTTTTGAAAAGTGTCTGTTCATGTCCTTTGCCCACTTTTGAATGGGGTTGTTTGTTTTTTACTTGTAAATCTGTTTTAGTTCTTTGTAGCCCTTTGTCAGATGGGTAGACTGCAAAATTTTTTTCCCATTCTGTTGGTTGCCAGTTCGCTCTAATAATGGTTTCTTTTGCTGTACAGAAGCCCTGAATTTTAATTAGATCCCATTTCTCTATCTTGGCTTTTGTTGCCTTTGTTTTTGGTGTTTTCGTCATGAAGTCCTTGCCTATGCCTATGTCCTGGATGGTTTTGCCTACGTTTTCTTCTAGTGTTTTTATGGTGTTAGGTTTTATGTTTAAATCTTTAATCCATCTGGAGTTAATTTTAGTGTAAGTGACAGGAAGGAGTCCAGTTTCTGCTTTCTGCACATTGCTAGCCAGTTTTCCCAACACCATTTATTAAACATGGAATCCTTTCCCCATTACTTATTTTTGTCAAGTTTGTCAAAGATCAGATGGTTGTAGATATGCGGTGTTGCTTCTGAGGCCTCTGTTCCATGGTCTATGTCTCTGTTTTGGTACAAGTACCATGCTGTTTTGGTTACTGTAGCTGTGTATATAGTTTGAAATCTAGCAGTGTGATGCCTCCAGCTTTGTTCTTTTCGCTTAGGATTTTCTTGGCTATGCGGGATCTCTTGTGATTCCATATGAAATTTAAAGTGGTTTTTTCCAGTTCTGTGAAGAAGGTCATTGGTAACTTGATGGGGATAACGTTGAATCTATAAATGACTTTGGGCACTTTGGCCATTTTCACAATATTGATTCTTCCTAACCATGAGCATGGAATGTTTTTCCATCTGTTTGTGTCCACTCTTTATTTTGTTGAGCAGTGGTTTGTAGCTCTCCTTGAAGAGGTCCTTCACATCCTTTATTGGTTGTATGCCTAGGTATTCTAATACCTTTGTAGCAATTGTGAATGGCAATTCACTCTTGATTTGGTTCTCTGTTTGTCTGTTATTGGTATATAGGAATGCTTCTGATTTCTGCACATTGATTTTGTATCCTGAGATTTTGCTGAAGGTGCTTATCAGTTTCAGGAGATTTTGGGCTGAGACAATGGGGTCTTCTAAATATACAATCATGTCATCTGCAAATAGAGACAGTTTGACTTCCTCTTTTCCTAATTGAATACCCTTTATTTCTTTTTCTTGCCTGATTGCTCTGGCTAGAACTTCCAATACTACATTCAATAGGAATAGTGAGAGAGGGCATCCTTGTCTAGTGCCTGATTTCAAAGGGAATTCTTCCAGCTTTAGCCCCTTCATTATGATATTGGCTATAGGTTTGTCATATATAGCTTTTATCATTTTATGATACGTTCTGTCGATACCTAGTTTATTGGGAGTTTTTAGCATAAAGGGCTGTTGAATTTTGTCAAAGGCCTTCTCTGCATCTATTGAGATAATCATGTGGTTTTTGTCTTTGGTTCCATTTGTATGATGGATTACATTTATGAACTAGTGTATATGGAACCAGCCTTGCATCCCCAGGATGAATCCTACTTGATTGTAATGAATAAGCTTTTTGATGTGCTGTTGCGTTTGGTTTGCCAGTATTTTATTGAAGATTTTTCTGTCGACATTTATCATGGATATTGGCCTGAAGTTTTCATAAAATGAGTTAGGGAGGAATCCCTCTTTTTGTATTGTTTGATATAGTTTCAGAAGGAATGGAATCAGCTCCTCTTTATATGTCTGGTAGAATTCGGCTGTGAACCTGTCTGGACCTGGACTTGTTTTGGTTGGTAGGCTATTGATTGCTGCCTCAACGTCAGCCCTTGTTATTGGTCTATTCATAGTTTCAACTTCCTCCTGGTTTAGTCCTGGTAGAGTACAGGTGTCCAGGAATTTATCCATTTCTTCCAGGTTTACTGGTTTATGTACACAGAGTTGTTTGTAGTAATCTCTGATGGTGGTTTTTATTTCTGTGACATCAGTGGTGATATCCCCTTTATCGTTTTTTATTGTATCTATTTTATTTTTCTCTCTTTTCTTTTTTATTAGTCTGGCTAGTGGTCTATTTTGTTGATCTTTTCCAAAAACTGGCTCCCGGATTTATTGATTTTTTTGATGGGTTTTTTGTGTCTCTATCTCCTTCAGTTCTGCTCTGATCTTAGTTATTTCTTGTCCTCTGCTAGCTTTTGAGTTTTTTTGATCTTGCTTCTCTAACTCTATTTTGATGATAGGATGTCAATTTTCTTCATTGCATTTTTGATCTTTGCCATTTGGTGTGCTTTTGCAGTGGCTGGTACTTGTTCCTTTCCATGCTTAGTGTTTGTTTCAGGAGTTCTTGTAGGGCAGGTCTGGTGGTGACGAAATCTCTCAGTAATTGCTTGATTGTAAAGGATTTTATTTCTCCATCACTTATGAAGCTTAGTTTGGCTGGATATGAGATTCTGGGTTGAAAGTTCTTTTCTTTAAGGATGTTGAATATTGTCCCCCACTCTCTTCTGGCTTGTAGGGTTTCTGCCGAGAGATCCACTGTGAGCCTGATTGGCTTCCCTCTGTGGGTGACCTGACCTTTCTCTCTGGCTGCCCTTAGTATTTTTTCCTTCATTTCAACCCTGTTGAATCTGATGATTATGTGCCTTGGTGTTGCTCTTCTTGAGGAATATCTTTGTGGAGTTCTCTGTATTTCTTGGATTTGAATATTGGACTGCCTTGCTAGGCTTGGGAAGTTCTCCTGGATAATATCCTGGAGCATGTTTTCCAGCTTGGATTCATTCTTCCCATCATATTCAGGTACACTGATCAAGCGTACATTAGGTCTTTTCACAGAATCCCATATTTCTTGGAGGCTTTGTTCATTTCTTTTCACTCTTTTTTCTCTTGTCTTGCTTTCTCTTTTTATTTCCTTCAGTTGGTCTTCAATCTCTGATATCCTTTCTTCTGCTTGATCGATTCGGCTATTAAAACTTGTGTTTGCTTCACGTAGTTCTCGTGCTGTGTTTTTCAACTCCATCAAGTTGTTTATGTTCTTCTCTAAGCTGGTTATTCTAGTTAGCATTTCGTCTAACCTTTTTTCAAGGTTTTTGGTTTCTTTGCATTGTGTTAGAACATGTGCCTTTAGTTCAGAAAAGTTTGTTATTATCCACTTTCTGAAGCCTATTTCTGTCAGTTCATTGCACTCTTTCTCAGTCATGTCGTGTTTCCATGTTGTTGAGGAGTTGTGATCCCTTGAAGGAGAAGAGGTGTTCTGGTCTTTGATGGTTTCATCTTTTTTGCACTGTTTTTTCTCCATCTTTGTGGATTTACCTGGCTGTGGTGTCAGGGAGCTGCTTGTCTGCCCGTCAAGGCACTACTTGGTTTCTATGGACTCCTTCAGGTTGCTAGGTAAGCTTCCTGGTTTTTGTTTGTTTACACTGGGAGATTAGGCCTGCCTCTTCTGCTGACCTGGAGGCCCTGCTGGGTAGTCAAGAGTTACATCCCTTTGCTACATAGGCTTCCTGTGTTTTTTGTTAAAACCTGAGGCCTAGTCCCACCCCTTTAATCGTGGGCTTTGTCCTTTCTCCACATGGCTGGATAATTCAGGGTTCCGATCAGACTGTGACACTGGCTGCGCAGCATGCTAGAGTTAGTGCGTCAGCCCTCTGGGGTTTGTGGGGGAGGGTAGGGACCCTCCCAGCCGCATTGCCTGTCTCCCTGTTTTCAGCTCCCTTTCTCTGGTTGTAGGGGAGGGGCCCGCCCAGCTGCTGCTTCTGTCCTCCTGCCTCAGCTCCCTCTTTCTCCGTACTGGGGAAGGGGCAATAGCTCATCCCCAGGCTCTCCTGGCCGGCTTATGTGCTTATGCGTTTGCTTAGATCTGTGCACCAATCTGGGACACCATCCTGGATTATTATTTAACTCTGTGATTGTAATTCCTGGTGCTTGACTGGCAAAGATCCCCTGTTCTGTGTATTGTTGAGGTTTTGGGGGAAGCACTGTATCTGGACCGGCGTGCCAGAGGGGAAGCCTCCAACTCACCCGTCAGATGTACTTTCTGGGTGAAGTGGCACCCCTCTCCACCTCGGTCTGCTCTGTCTGGGCTTTGCTCACCACAGGACCAGGCCCATTGAAATACACCTGGTATCTTGGTTGGAGCTAGGAGATCTCTGGATCTCTGCATCTCTCTCACTGGGCATTGTGCACCAGAGTTGCATCTATTCAACCATCTTGGCTCTATCTTTACATCTTATTGGTATCACTATTATAGGTAGTTCATCAAATGGTATAAAAAGATATCTAGATCAGAGGATAAAGAATTTGAGTTCTAGGTAAGATTCTGCTTCTACATACTAGCTTGGGCATCTAAATCTCTAGACCTATTTTTCTCATCATTTGAATGGTAGATCAGACTAGGTCATTTCTAAATTCTCTCCCAAATTTCAAAAGATACAATTTTAACTGGAAATTATTCTCAATTACCTATGTCAATAGCTTAATTAGTATGACTTAAAAATAACATTCTTGTTTTTTCTGAATATGAAAGTAATGCACAGTCACAGAAAATTTAGAAAATAGAGAGATGTACAGAAGAGAAAATAAAAGTAGTTATAATTCTACTGCTACATTTAACAATTTTATTTTCTTTTGGTCTTGATTATGCATATATACATATATCTTTTATGAATTTTAAAAGCTTGAATCAAAACAGATATATAATTTTTATATTCTTTTTTTTACTTTACACACATGCTACATGAATTTTCTTAAACATTTGCAGGATGTAGAATGTCCTCAAATATTAATATTCCATAAGTTTTTAAACAGTTTTCATATTGTTGAACATTAAGTTTGAAATTAACATTCTTTTGCTTATTTATTTGGATCTGTGGATCTGTGATTATCTCCTAGTATTTACAGAAATGGCATGCTAACAAATTGCTCTCCAGAAAGATTGTACCACTTCACATTCTTGCCAACAGTATTTGAGTATTAATGGTCTTTTAAATAATGATTAACACTTCTTCTTGCTCTTTAGTCATTTTGGTTTTCCCTGCTATGAGTAGACAGATCATCTCCTTTGTCCGTTTTTTTTTCTTTTGAAGACTCGGGGATTTTGTTTAGGTTTTATAATGAACTATTTTTATTTTCAAGATATTAACCACTTGTATAGGCACATAATTTGTAGTTTACCTTTCAATTTCTGTATTACATTCAGTCTGGCTTCCAAAATATTCAGTTTTCATTTGATAAGTGAGTTACTTATTGCTGTATAACAAACCACTCCAAAATCTAGTGGATTAAAACAACCATTTTATTATCTCTCAAGATACTTGCTTGCTGGGCAGTTCTTCTGGTCCACTTGATTTGGATGTTAGCTAGACTTATAGTTATCTAGGAAACTGATTGGGCTGGAACACTCATGATCACTCACTTGTCTTACACCTTGAATAGCTGTTAAGGCTGGGCTCAGTTGGGATGAAAGAACATCTGGTTTGATGTGTCTGTTTCTCTCTTCCTTTCTCAGATATATATATCAGGATAGATAGATAGATGATAGATGATAGATAGATAGATAGATAGATAGATAGATAGATAGATAGATAGATAATACATAGATCTCTCTTTCCATGTAATCTTGGGAATTCTCCATGGGGCTTCTTCTTGTGGTCTCTCTATGTAATCTCTCTAACAAGGCAGCTGAGCTTTTTATGTGGCAATTCAAGGCTTCCAAAATACAAAAACAGAAGCTTCAGGTCTCCTTTATACATAGGCTTGGGACTAGCACAGGGTCACCCTCACTACATTCTGTTAACTACAGGAAGTCCTATGCTTAGTCCTGATTTAGTATGGAAGGGGACTACAGAAGGGCATGAATCTTGGAAGGGGTTGTGCATTGGGAGCCATAGTTGGAGATTAAGTTCCAAGTAAGTCATCTTTCTCCCACATGCAAAATATACTCACTTCCCTCCTATGATCCTCAATGTCATGTTATTACTGCATCAAACTCAGGCTTGAAGTACAGAATTTTACCATCTAAATAAGGTTCATGTAGATGAGGCTCTTTAGGTATGGCTCCTCTCAAAACCTATGAATGGAATAGATCAGTTATCTGTCCCCTGCATATAATAGTGAGCCAGGAACAGGAAAATTGGAACAGATACATTTTTAAAGGCAGAGGGAGGGAAAATATGAGGCATACATCAGTCAGTTGACCATAGTAATTCTGAAGTTCTTGGCCTTGCCGTCAAGTTTTGGCCTTACCTTGAATAATCCTTTTCCCATAAGAAAGAACTTCTGTTTGTAGTTGCAGCCCATGTTCTGTGTGTAGGAAGTTGAGGGTTCAAATGTGTCTTTTCATTTTTGCTTTCAGTGAAGAATTGAAATTTTACATATGTGTCTTTTCATTCTAAACTGTCTCTGTTCCTTTCAGTCTAATATGCTATGATTCTCTTAAAGATTTTACGGGCTTCCTGTGTATCAAATTAAGATCTCAATTAGTCAAATGTTACACTTCTAAATATCAAGACACGCCCTTATTTCCCTGGGCTGAGAGTCAGAGTGCTGTGGCAAAATGTCCTTAAGAAATTTAGAAATGCCCTTGTCTGGCAAAGGCCTAAGATGCTACTTAAGATTCTTAAAATAATTTTTGTCTAGCTGAGTAGGCCTATAAGTCACTACCTTAAGTCTTTTTGAGGTCTTAACAGATCTTACAGCCATACTCTTGTCATCTTGACCCTGAACCACATTCCAATGAACCCGCGACTGAGTCCCCAATGACTTCTACATTACTAAATGTGGTTATCAGTTCTCAGTCCTCATCTTTGTGACTACTTAGCCACATTTGACACAAATAGTTGTACCTTTTTCTTGAAACTGATCTTTTTCACTGGCCTTTTGTAATATTACATT
Source organism: Cheracebus regulus (assembly GCA_963574635.1). Lineage (NCBI taxonomy): Eukaryota > Metazoa > Chordata > Mammalia > Primates > Pitheciidae > Cheracebus > Cheracebus regulus. The sequence continues at coordinate 21,709 of CAUYQU010016404.1, read as the reverse complement.
CTCCTAGTTTTCTTCCTTTATTGACTGCTCTTTGCTGGGGAGGCCTCCTCTTCCAATTTCGAAATGTAGGATTGTCTCACACCCAGTCCTTGTATTTTATTTTTTCTCTAACCTTTCTAGGTTATTCATTCAGTCCTGTAACTTTAAATATCATTTATAAATGAATAACTCCCACATCTTGGAGCTCTTCGTTGAACTCCAGGAGTATATATGTAAGAACTTACTCCATGTAGATATCTTACCAAAATGTCAAACTTTACATCATGAAGACTGAATTCTTAATTTCACCTCCACTGACTCTCCATCCCTAATTTAGAATCCCTCCTCTTAATGTTCCCTCTTCATTTAATCTTTTCAGCATATAAACATTCCAGGCATTATTTCTAGGAGTCTGAAACATGTTATTGAACCTAAAAGACAAAAATAAATGTTCTTGTGGAGCTTATATTCTTATAAATGGCACCTCTAAACTTTTAAGACCAACACCCTAGAAGCCAACCTTGGTATCATGGTTTCTCTCATCACTTATATCCAATTCACTCTCAAGTCTTGTTAATTCTTTATTCAAAATATATCTGAAATCCACCACTGTCATTGCTATCACCTTAGACCAAGCTACTCTCATCTCTCCTGTCTGCTATAAAAGCCGAGTTTTCCCACTCCGAATTTTGCCTCTATCTAGTTTGTTCTTCTCATAGCAGCCACACCAATCTTGTAAAGATGTCATCTAAATCATGTCACTCCCCTGATCAGTATTCTTCAATAGCATGTTTTCATGCCTGAAATAAAGTCCAAACTTCTTGCCATCATCTACAATGCCCCACTTAATCTTTCTGTCCTCATGTCTTAGCATTGTTCCCTTTGTTCACTCTGCTTCAGCCACATTAGTCTTCTTGCTATTCCTTGAACAAACTAAACTTTTTTCAGCCTCAAGGTCTTTCTGATGTTCTTCTCTGTCAGGGGAATGCTCTCCCCCACGGATCTTCTCCGGGTTCATTCATTCACACTATTTAGGACTCTGCTCAGATGTTCCCTCCTTAGTGGAGGGCAGGGGGGCTTCTCTGACCACTCTATGTAAAATAATTACCTATCCATCCACCCTCCTCCATCTCTAGTATTCTTTCTTTATGTATCATTTCCTGGTGTCATATTATGTTTCTTTACTCATTTATTGTCTGTTACTCCCATTTGACTTTAAATTACAGATAGTACTGGGATTTAGTCTTTTTACCACCATATCTTACTATCTAGTAATAATGATGAGTATTTTAAATTCAAACACTCATACATAATTAGAGCTCTTACTACTTAGAACTCACCACTAATAGTGATGGGTACATGGTAGGCAGTCAATAAATATTTGTTGAATTATTTATTAAAAATACTGCAGGGTCTTGAGGCATTTGCTCTGGAAACTCTGGATATATTATAACTCCTGGGCCTCACTGTATGTAATTAAATCAATCAGCTAGTCATAGGAAATTCAAATCATTTTAATACTCAAGGTGGATGAACCGTCTAGCTCTGACACACTAAATGTCAGGCATAAGGCAGTAAGATTAATTCCACAAAAGGTAAGTGGTAAGAGCTCTAATAATTTATGAGTCTTTGAGTTTAAAAGTCTGTAGGGTTGGCAGAAGATTAGGGTTAAGGAAGGCAGGGAGTGATATATGTGACATCATCAACCTCATATCTTCTATTCATCCATTTATGTTTAACTGCCCTCTTTAAGTCATGAATTCCACTCATTACATTTAAGTCCCTAATAATGTTTGATGGTACTATTGGGAAATATGCCATAATCTCCCCAAAACATTGTCCTTGCTAACTCTGTACTTTGAAGCAAAAACCATGCATGTGAAATGCACCTTGCAATTATTTTATCCACAGCCTTTTAAATTTTATTATTTTAATTTTTTTTTCATAAATTGACAAAAAATTGTGTACATTTATGAGATACAATGTGATTTTTTTTTTTTTTGAGACAAAGTCTCGCCCTGTTGCCCAGGCTGGAGTGCTGTGGTGTGATCTTGGCTCACTGCAGCCTCCACCTCCCTGGTTCAAGTAATTCTCCTACCTCAGCCTTCTGAATAGGTGGGACTACAGGAGCCTTGGCCTCCCAAAGTGCTGAGATTACAGGCATGAGCCAACAGTGTGATATTATAATCTATGTATATATTATAGAAAGAATCAATCAATATAATTAACATATATATCACCTCACCAATTTATCATTTTTTGTAGTGAGAACATTACAAATATATTTTAGCAGCTTGGAAATATACATTAACTGTGGTCACCTTGCAGTGGAATAGATCACTAGAACTTATTTCTGCATTCTAACTGAAACTTCATACCTCTTTGAACATCTTTCTTTTTCTCACCTCTTTTCTTCTTCCGCCAGCCTCTGGTACCCACCTTTCTAGTCTCTGTTTCTACGAAATTTCACATATAAGTGAGATAATGCAGTATTTGTCTTTCTGTGTCTGACTTATTTCATTTTGCATGGTGTCTTCCAGTTTTATCCATATTATCACAAATGACAGAATTTTCTTCTCTTTTAAGATTGTATAGTATTCCACTTTGTACATTTACTATATTTTCTTTATTAATTAATCTGTTGATAGACACGTTGCTTCCATATCTTAGCTATTATAAATAGCACAACAGTAAACATGGGGATACAGATATCTCTTTATATACCAATTTCAGATCCTTTGGATATACACCCAGAAGTAGGATTGCTGGACCATTTAGTAATTCTATTTTTAGTTTTATTAGGAACCTTCATACTGCTTTCTAAAATGGCTGTACTAATTTACATCATTTGAGCAATGACCGTTCAGATCCTTTGACCATTTTTAAATTAGGTTATTTGTTTTCTCACTTTTGAGTTGTTTGAGTACCTTATATATTTTGGATATTAGCCTCTTATCAGCTATATGATGTGCAAATATTTTCTTCCAGTTCATGGTTTGTCTTTTCACTCTGTTCATTGTTTCCTTTCTTGTACAGAAGCTTTTGAATTGATGCAACTCCATTTGTCTATTTTTGCTTTTGATTCCTGGATTTTTGGAGTCCTACCCAAGAAATCATTGTATAGGCCAGTATTGTAGAGATATTCCCTTATGTTTTCTTCTATTAACTTAACGGTTCCACATCTTACATTTAAGTCTTTTATACATTTTGAGATGATTTTTGAGTGTGTTGTAAGCGTTCAATTTCATCTTCTGCAACTGGGGATCCATTTTTCCCAACACTATTTATTAAAGAGTGTGTTCTTTCCCCATTGTGTTTTGGCATCTTTGTCAAAAAATCAATTAATTATAAATACTAAATACTTGGGTTTATTACTGGGCTCTCTGCCTGTAATTGCTTTAATGTGTCATGCCAGTGCCATGCTGTTTTGATTACAATAGCTTTATAACATAATTTCAAACCACGGAGTTTGATGGATCCAGCTTTGTTCTTTTTGCTCAAGATTGCTTTGGCTGTTTGGAGTCTTTTACAGTTCCATATGGATTTTAGGGTTATTTTTTCTATTTATGTCAAAAAAGGCATTGGAGTTTTAATAGAAATTGGATTGAACCTGTAGATTGCTTTGGGTAGTGTGGATGTTTTAAAAATATTAATTCTTACAATTTATGAACATGGGCTATCTTTCCATTTGTTTGTATCTTCTTTCTTTCCTCAGTGATTCATAGTTTTCCTTGTAGAGGTCTTTTACCTCCTTGGTTAAGTTTATTCCTAGATTATTTATTTTTACTATAGCTATGGTAAACGGGATTGCCTTCTTGATTTCTTTTTTAGCTAGCTCACTGTGTATAGAAACTACTGATTTTTGTTGTTTTCTTCCTTCCAACTTTTATTTTAGGTTCAGGAGATACTTCTGCAGGCTTGTTACATGGATAAATTGCATGTCTTTGGGGCTTAGTGTACAAATTACTTTATCACCCAGGTAGCAAATATTGTATCCAATAGGTAGTTTTTCAATACTCACCCTACTTCCATCCTCCACTCTCAAGTAGGCCCTGATGTCTATTCCCTTCTATCTGTCACATGTATTCAGTGTTTAGCTCCCGTTTATAAGTGAGAATGTTTCATTTTCTATTCCTGCATTAATTCCCTTAGGATAATGGTCTTCAGCTGCATCCATGTTTCTGCAAAGGACATTATTTCATTTTTTTTGTATGGTTGCATCAGATTCCATGGTATATACGTACCACATTTGCCTTATCCAGTCTACCACTGATGGGAGTCTAGGTTGATACCATGTCTTTACTATTGTGAATAGTGCTGTGATGAACATATACATGTATGTGTCTTTTTGGTAAAACAATTTATATTCCTTGGGCATATACCTAGTAAGAGGATTGCTGCTTCGAGTGGTAGTTCTGTTTTAAGTTTTTGAAAACATCTCCAAACAGCTTTCCACAGTAGCTGAACTAATTTACATTTACACTAACAGTATATAAGTGTTCCCTTTTCTCCACAGCCTCACCAGCATCTATTGCTTTTTGACTTTTTAATAGTAGCCATTCTGAATGGTGTGAGATATTAACATTATTGTGGTTTTGATTTGCATTTCTCTTTGATGATTAGTAATGTTAAGCATTTTTTCATATGTTTGTTGGTGGTGTATTTGTCTTTTGAGAAGTGTCTGTTCATGTCATTTGTCCACTTTTTAATGGGATTTTTCGCTTTTTGCCTGTTGATTCAAGTTCGTTATAAATTCTGGATACTAGATCTTTGTCAGAAGCATAGTTTGCAAATATTTTCTCCCATTCTTTAAGTTGTTTGTTTACTCTGTTGATAGTCTCTTCTGCTGTGCAGAAGCTCTTTTGTTTAATTAGGTCCCACTTGTCCATTTTTATTTTTGTTGCAATTGTTTTTGGAGTCTTCATCATTAAATCTTTTCCAGGGCCGATATCCAGAATGGTTTCCTAGGTTTCCTTCTAAGGTTTTTATAGTTTTTGGTTGTACATTTAAGTCTTTAATCCATCTTGAGTTGATTTTTTTTTTGTATGGTGAAAGGAAGGGGTCTGTTTTAATCTTCTGCATATGGCTAGCAAGTTATCCTAGCACCATTTATTGAGCAGGAAGTGTTTTCCCCATTGCTTGTTATTGTTGACTTTGTCAAAAATCAGATGGATATTGGTATGTGGCTTTATTTCTGGGTTTGCTATTCTGTTCCATTGGTCTATGCATCTGTTTCTGTACCAATACCATGCTGTTTTGGTTACTGTTACCTTGTACTGTAGTTTGAAGTTGGATAATGTGATGCCTCCATCTTTGTTCTTTCTGCTTAGAATTGCTTTGGCTATTTGGGCTCTCTTTGGCCCCATATGAGTTTTAGTATAGCTTTTTTCTAATTCTGTGAAAAATGTCATTGGAGGTTTGACAGAAATAGTATTAAATCTATAAATTGCTTGGGGCAGTATGGCTATTTTAACAATATTGATTCTTCCTCTCTATGGGCATGGAATGTTTTACCATTTGTTTGTCTTGTCTCTGATTTCTTTTAGCAGTGTTTTGTAACTCTAGTTGTAGAGATCTTTCACCTCCATAGTTACCTGTATTTCTAGATATTTTACTCTTATTTTAGTTATTGTGGATGGGATTGCATTCTTGATTTGGCTCTCAGCTTGGACATTATTGGTGCATAGAAATGCTAGTGATTTTTATACATTAATTTTTGCATCCTGAAACTTTCCTGAAGTTGTTTGTCAGATCTAGGAGCCTTTGGGCAGAGACTATGGGGTTTTCTAGGTATAGAATTATATCATCTGCAAACAGGGATAGTTTGACTTCCTTTCTTCCTTTTTGGATGCCTTTTATTTCTTTATCTTGCCTGATTGTTCTGGATAGCACTTCCAAAACTACATTGAATAGGGGTAGTGAGAGTAAGCATACTTGCCTTGTTTTGGTTCTCAAGCGGGATGCTTCCAGCTTTTGCCTGTTCAGTATGATGTTGGCTGTGGGTTTGTCATACATGGCAGTGACTTCTGGGAAACACCCTGGTTGGGCATCTGAGACTGTGCTGCAAGTAGGTGTGGCCAAGCAGGGACCCTGAGAGTGGCCAGCAGATCAGGGAATTGAACCACTCAGACCAAATTGGCCCTGTCTCACAGGCAAGATACCCCTGTTCTGTCCAGGTCCAACAGTCAACAAAAGCCAAAGTCACCTAGAGGAATATTGCAGGCCTTGCAGAATGGCTATCTCTGGCCATGGTCCACTGCAGTTTTCCTCTACCTGAACCCTCTGGACTCCATACAGGTTGAAGTCCAGTCCCTGCCAACTCTCTGAGCAGCTCTCCCTGTCAGCTTAAATGTCTGTGGGGGTCATGGGGTCACCTGCAGCTAGGATTCTGGAGATCCATGTTGAGACTGGACCACTCTATAACGTATTTAACTTACACTTTCCTTAGGAGCTGCTTGGGGCCAGGAATGAGTCCTGGTGCTTGGCAACCACATGCAGGGTTCCCAGCTTCCTCCCACTTCAACCAGAGTTCACATCTTCCCTCTATCCACTCTCAGCGCCTTTCTTCCAAAGATCTGCTTGGAGTGTGTTGGTCTTCTTGATGATCTTATCTTGATGAGAGAAGCTCTTCCTGGCTGTGTCTAGTTGGCCATTCTGGCTTCTCTTCCTGGATTTTTGTATGTTAGTTTTGTATCCCTCATCTTTACTGAATTCATTGATCAGTTCTAAGAGCTTTTGGTAGAGTCTTAACATTTTTCTATATATGAGATCATGTCTCTGCAAATGGGTAATTTGAATTCCTCCTTTCCAATTTGGATGCCATTAATTTCTTTCTGTTGCCTAATTACTCTGGCTACAAGTTCCAGTACCATGTTGAATAAAAGTGGTTAGAGTGGGTGTTGTCTTGTTTCAGTTCTTAGCTGAAAGCTTTCCCCCCATTCAGTATGATGTTAGCTGTGCATTTGTCATGTAGGGCTTTAATTGTATACTAAAGTGTACTAAATACACTAAATTTAGTATTGAGGTACTTTCATTTTATACCTAATTGATTAAGAGTTTTTATCATAAAGGGATGTTGAATTTTATCGAATCCTTTTTCTGATCTATTGAGATAATCATATGGTTTTTGTCCTTTCTGTTGATGCGATGTATCATATTTAGTGATTTGCACATGCTGAACCATCCTTGAGTTCCTGGGATAAATCCCACTTGATCATGGTGTATTACTGGATTTGATTTGCTAGCATTTTGTTTGGGACTTTTGCGTCTACCTTAATCAGGGATATTGGCCTGTAGTTTTCTTTTTTTGTTGTATCGTTGTCTGCTTTTGGTATCAGGGTGATACTGGTCTTATACAATGAGTTAGGAAGAGTGATATGGTTTGAATTTGTGTCCCTGCCCAAATCTAATGTCAGATTGGACAAGGGGCCTGATGGGAGATGATTGGATCTTGGGGGAGGATTTCTCTCTTGCTGTTCTCATGATAGTGAATGAGTTATCCAGACATCTGATGGTTTAAAAGTGTGGGCACCTCTCTGTCTCTCTGTCTGATCTCTCTGTCTCTCTCTCTGTGTCTCTGTCTCTCTCTCTGTCTCTCTCTCTCTCTCTATCTCTCTCCTCTGCTACCATGTGAAGAAGGTGCTTGCTATTCCTTGCCTTTTGCCATGATTGTAAGTTTCCTGAGGCCTTCCAGCCATACTTCCTGTAAGCCTGTAGAATTGTGAGTCAATTCATAAATTACCCAGTCTCGGGTAGTTCTTTATAATAGTGTGAGAACAAACTAATTCAGAGTTCTCTCTGGTTTATTTTTTGGAATAGTTTGAGAAGAATTTGTATTAATTCTTCTTTAAAGTTCAGTAGAATTCAGACGTTGTCAAGCAAGTTGGTCCCAGACTCTATTAGGAGATGTTTTATTACTAATTTGTTCTCGTTACTTCTTATTGGTCTGTTCAGACTTTCTGTTTCTTCTTGGTTCAGTCTAGGCAGGTTGTATGTTTCCCATATATCCATTTCCTCTAGGTTTTCAAATTTGTTTATATGTTGTTGTTCATGGTGGTCTCTAATTATTATTTTTTAAATTTCTGTGGTATCCATTGTGATGTCTCCTCTTTTTCTATTTTTATTTATTTGAGTCTTCTCTATTTTTTTTCTAGTCTTGCTAATGGTTTTTCCATTTTATTTATCTTTTCAAAAAAACAACTTTTTATTGATCTTTTATATTTATTTAGTACCAATTTTATTTATTTTTGCTCTGATCTTTATGATTTCTTTTCTTTTACTAATTTTGTGTCTGGTTTGTGCTTGCTTTCCTAGTTCATTGAGTTGTTTATTTAAAATTTTTCCAGTTTTTTGATGTGGGCATTTATTGCTATAAACTTGCCTCTTAAAACTGCTTTTGCTGTTTTAAGATTTTGGTTATGTTGTGTTTCCATTTTCATTTGTTTCAATGAGCGTTAATTTTTTTTTTTTTTTTTTTTTGAGGCAGGGTCTCACTCTGTTGTCCAGACTGGAGGCACAATCTTGACTCATCACAACCTCTGCCTTCCAGACTCAAGCAATTCTCCTGCTTCAGCCTTCCGAGTAGCTGGGATTACAGATATATGCCACTACTGCCCTGCTAATTTTTGTATTTTTAGTAGAGATGGGGTTTCGCCATGTTGGCCAGGCTGGTCTTGAACTCCTGACCTCAAATGATCTACCTGCCAGCCTCCCAAAGTGCTGGGATTACAGGCATGAGCCACTGCACCCAACCCTCAATGAACTTTATTTCTTAATTTCTTTCTTCACCCAGAGCTTATTCATGAGCATATTGTTTAATTTCCATGTATTTGTGTAATTTTAAATGTTTCTCTTACTGATTTCTAGTTTTATTCCATTATGGTCAGATAAGAGACTAGATAAGATTTCAATTTTGAAAAGTTTTTGAGACGTGTTTTGTGTTCTAACATATGATCATTCCTGAAGAATGTTCTGTGTGCTGATGAAAAGAATGTGTTTTGGCAGCTGTTAAAGTGAAATGTACTATAAGTGTCTGTTAAGTCCCTTTGGTCTATGGTATAGTTTAAATCCAATGTTTCTTTGTTGATTTTCTTTCTAGGTGATCTGTCCAATGCTGATAGTGGATTGTTGAAGTCTCCAGCTATTATTTTATTGGGGCCCATCTCTCTCTTTAGATTTAATAATATTTGCTTTATATATATAGGTGCTATAAACAATATTTACAATTGTTATTCTCTTGCTGAGTTGATCCCTTGGTTATCATTATATAATGTTCTTCATTATTTCTTTTGACAACTTTTTAGTTGCAGTCTGTTTTGTCCGATGTAAGTATACCTATCCCTGCTTGCTTTTGGTTTCCATTTGTTTGGAATATCTTTTTCCATCTCTTTGATTTCAAGTGTTTGCCAGTGAAGTAATTTTTCTTTTAGGCAACATATATTTGCATCTTGTTAGGTTTATTCATTCATCCAGTGTATAGTTTTTAAGTTGGCATTTGATCCATTTACAGTCAAGGTTATACTTGATAGGTAAGGATTTTTTTTTATCTGTCTGAGTTATTTCAAAGGACCTGTCTTCGAATTAGAAATTTTTTATTCTGCTTGGTCTAGTCTGATGTTAAAGTTCCTGATTGTATTTTTTATTTCATTCATTTAATTCTTCACAGCATTCCTATGTTATGATATCTATCTCTTTGTTGAATTTCTCACCCAAATCATTATTTTTCCCCTGATTTTATCAAATAATCAATCTATATTCTTTTGTATCTCAGAGTTTCCTTAAGGTTATTATTTTGAGTATTTTTCTGGAATTTTATGTATTTCCTTATGCTTGGGATCTGTTACTAGAGAATTATTGTGTTCCTTTGTGTCATGTTTCCTTGCTTTTTCATGTTTGATATGTCTCTATGTAGATTTCTTCATATCTGGTATAATAGTCACCTCTTTTGGGGAAGTTTTATAGGGAAAGACATTTGTTTAGATAGGTCTTGAGGTGTTGTTTCAGTAGGGTACATTGGATTTGATTCTGGATGGACACAGTAGTGTAGTCACCACGTAGTTTTTTCAGCTGCAATCTGTGCTTGTGTCATTTGCATCTCAGTGGCCTAAGCTGGAAGAGTTTATGGCAGAGGTGGTGTAGCTTTGCTGGTGGTGAGCAAAGTCACCTAGATTTAGTTTGTGGGACTTAGGCATAGTTCACAATGGAGAAGGGAACTAACTTAACCTTATAGGTGAGACTCTTTAGGACAATTTAACTGACCTAACAACAATTGTTGTTGTTTCTACATCTGAATGTATATGAGGAATTATTGTGTTATATGCTGGATCATCTCCATTTCATAAACATCAGAATTATTGGAAGAGTCATGTGTAAAGAAGTGCTAGTGTGACATACAAATCACTACTTACCTGTTTCCATGTTCCCTTCCAGAGGGTTCAATAGAAAAATGACAGAATCCTAGGAGGACAAAGGGAAACCATGGCCTTCCTTAAGGACTTAAAGGCAGCAGAGAAATTAAGAAATGCATTTTCTCAATACAACATTCCTGTATGGGCAGTAAAATTTGCTAATGGAGCTGGAGACTTACAGTGCATTATTCCAACTGAATTCAGTTGTTGCCTCCATACCTTAGCTGTTCCAAACATTGTGACTTACTGAATCCATTACACAGACCACTAACAGTTGGACATTGCCAGCACACCTTTTGTACACCACTGACACCTGAGGACTAACATCAGTTGGTAAACATTTGTAGTACTCCTTTAGGGATACCTACCCATCTACCATTTTCCACCAGTCAGTGGGTTGGGATTTAACTTGAATACTTGTACCCTCTGATATCCATACATTTCACTGTATAGATGATGTCCTATTGCTTAGAAAGTTAAAAGCCTCAGTCTCAACAGTCATGAATGTGATATTACCATGTCTCCACTAGCAGAAGTGGCTGATAAACTCTGACAATATTAGGTGGACTGCTTACCAGATAGTTTTTTGGGCCTGTCTGGGCATATTCATAATAGGCATTTTGGCAACAAAGAAAAATTGTTGTCTTTTTACAGTCCCCCTACCTCTGCCCTAACCACCAAAGAAGGAGGCCCAGTACCTTGATGGGCTCTGGGTATAGGAGGTGGTATGGCTTCACTTGGGCATTCTACTATGGCCTTAATCTTGGCTAACCTACAGACTGGCATCCTTTAACTAGGGCCCAATTCAACAGGCTGAGTTAGAAGCTGTCCAGCAAGCTTATGTTAAGGGCTCTACAATCCTACTAACTTTTTTGAGCTATGAATCTCTGTACTGATTGGAGCTTCTGCCTGAAGACACCCTTTGGGATTTTGGACTTGTTCCCCTCTGACATAGCTACCAGGTATACTCTTTTTGAAAAGTAGTTATTACCTTGAGTACTAGTACCAAGAGCTACTGAGCTCTTGTCAAAAGTGAACACTCTAGCTGTGAAGACCTTGTGGCTCTTTGACTTTTTCCCATCTTGAGGTGGGTCAAGTTGGACTCAGCAACTAACAAGGTAGAAAGGGCCCAACAAGCCTCACTTGTAAAATGGAAATGGTAGATTCAAGAACACAGACATCCTGGCCCCAGCAGTATTTCTTCTTTACATTAAAAAGTGGCAATTATCCCTTTGGGGGAAAGCTTGTCCCCCACTCTGTTCTCTGAAGAAAACTGCTGGTTTATTAGGGCTTTACCATAAATAATATAGTCCTCTGTTTCTGATTTTTGGGTGTTTTTTGAGATGGAGTCTCACTCTGTCACCCAGGCTGGAGTGCAGTGGTACGATCTTGGCTCACTGCAACCTCTGCCTCCTGGGTTCAAGTGATTCTCCTGCCTCAACCTCCTGAGTAGCTGAGAATACAGGTGTGCACCACCATGCTCAGCTAATTTTTGTACTTTTAGGAGAGACGGGGTTTCACCATATTGGCCAGGCTGGTCTTGAACTCCTGACCTTGTGATTTGCCCACGTTGGCCTCCCAAAGTGCTGGGATTACAGGTGTGAGCCACTGTGCCCAGCCCCGTTTCTGACTTAGGAGTCTTCTTCTGGCAGCATCTATAAAACTGGCAGGATAACTTGACAGCTTGTAAGTAGGATAAAATTCTAGAATTTGCACTGTTTCTAACAATTTTGACAATGAGAATGGGATGCTGAACAGAGACATGGCTTTCTAGAAGAGAAAGGGAAAGAAAACCCTGTAGGCTGGGTTAGGCAATATGAGAAGATTCCTTGGATTTCAGTGTCAAATGCATAACCAAGTGGTATGAGGCAGGGGTTGGGGAAGAGAAATGGCTAGTAAGGGTCTTGCCCTTGTATTGCCTGTTAATAAGTGTTCAGAGGCTGCGTTGTGACAGACAGGATCGAAACAAACCACCCAAACCGTGCCTTGTTTGTTGCTCACTTTCCCTTAGTGGTGGGGAGGTGGGGATGACTTCAGCTGCTTTAAGGAAAAGGCCCAGCGTGCTGGGTAACTTGACGCAGGTGAAGGACACAAAGTTTTGTGGTTCTATGAGACACTGGCACCACAGGCTCCCACGTAGAGCTATAGCAGCATGTGCCGGGAAGAAAAAAGTCCCTGAGCCCAGGAGCTTTCTGAAAGCACACAAGTACACGGGAGGAGGTAGTAAATAGTGGGATGAGAAGGTGAAATAGAAAAAAAGAAGGCTTCCTGTTAATCCAGCTTTATCCCATAGGTGAGGAAGGCCCTCTTGCTCCCTTGCTCTCTCTCTGTGCTCCTCGTCTGAAAAGAATGTAAACTCCTGACAGCTGTTGGAGCATCTGTGCCCTGCCCTCCCCACTTACCTCCCTGCCACTAATACACAGGTGAGTCTGTGTTGTGGTAGGGAAAAAAACTCCACAAAAACCTGAAATCAATTAATATGGTTTAAGCAAAACTTACTGTGGGGAAAAAGTTAAAGTGATCTTATGCGTAGGGCTCTCTGCCAATTCGATATATGTCATGTGCCACATAATGATGTTTTGGTCAACAACAGACCACATGATATGGTTTGGTTCTGTGTCCCCACCCAGGTCTCATCTCGAATTGTAATCCCCATGTGTCGAGGGAGGGGCCTGGTGGGAGGTGATTGGATTATGCTGTTCTCGTGATAGTGAGTGAGACCCAATGATTTAAAAGTGTGGCACTTCCCCGTCACTCCTGTTGCCTTGTGAAGAAGGTGCTTGCTTCTCACTCACTCTCTCACTCTGTCACTCACTCTCTCTCTCTCTCACTCCTGTTACCTTGTGAAGAAGGTGCTTGCTTCTCACTCACTCTCTCACTCTGTCACTCACTCTCTCTCTCTCTCTCTCTCACTCACTCCTGTTATCTTGTGAAGAAGGTGCTTGCTTCTCTTTTGCCCTCCGCCTTGATTGTGAGTTTCCTGAGGCCTCCTCAGCTATGCAGAACTGTGAGTCAATTAAACCTCTTTTCCTTGCAAATTACCTAGTCTCAGGTAGTTCTTTAGAGCACTGTGAAAACGGACTAATACACCAAATACGGGATGGTGGTCTCATAAGACCATAATATCATATTTGACTGTACCTTTTCTGTGTTTAGATACACAGATATTTACCATTGTATTACAGCTGCCTACAGTATTTAGTTCAGTAACATGATGTACAGGTTTGTAGCCTAGGAGCAATAGGCTACATCCCATAGCATAGGTGTGTCATGGGCCACACCATCTAAGTTTGTGTAAGTACGTACTGTGATGTTTATACAATGACAAAATCACCTGATGACACGTTTCTGAGTGTATTCGCATTAAGTGGCACGTGACTACTGCTGTTATAGCGTCTATTGCTAAGTGTGTGTAATGAAATTGATGTGTTACACACTTGTAATGTGAATGCTCATAAAGTCGCAAGGGAAACTCTCCCATTCAGGGCATTACCACATATAGAGGAGTCCCTGCCATTTGCCACAGGTGAGTAGATCAGGATTTAAGTGAGTGCCTCTGCCCTCTGTTATTACAATTCGAGATGAGATTTTGGTGGAGACATAGAGCCAAACCATATCATGTAGTCTGTTGTTGACCAAAATGTCATTATGTGGCACATGACTACATATTGAATTGGCTGAGTGCCCTATGCATCACATCATGTTAACTTTTTCCCCACAGTAAGTTTTGTCCAAAAATACAGGTGATGCCCTCTTGGTTGGCAAATCAAAATCCTCAATTTCAGAGGCCCTGATTATGGTGTTATTACACCTCTGCCAACAGAAGTGGCTGAAAAACCCTGACAAGTTAAAGGACCTGCTTGCCAGGTCAGAAGTTTGAGACCAGCCTGGCCAACATGGGGACACCCCATCTCTACTAAAAATACAAATTAGCCAGTTGTGGTGCAACCCCTGTGGTCCCAGCTACTCAGGAGGCTGAGATAGGAGAATTGCTTGAACCTGGGAGGCCAAGGCTGCAGTGAGCTGAGATTGCACCACTGCACTCCATCGTGGGCAACAGAGCAAGACTCTGTCTCAAAAGAACTCTATGGAAAGATTTATAACACTCAATTCCTTCAGCAATCAGAAAAAACTCTCTCTTTGATCCCCTACTAGTTTTTAATTGTTTTGAGTTGTGAAAGACTATATGTACTTCACTTTGGCATTCTGCTTAGTCCTTTATGCAGTATGCTTTGAAAGGGGCCAACAGGCCTTGCTAGCCAAATGGTAATAGTGTGTTTAGGGGTGCATCTGACCTGGTCCTAGCATCATTTGGTTTTGCATAAAAAGTGGCAGCTATTAATTTAGGCAATACCTTTTTCTTTATTCTGCCACCAAAAGCAAAGCCACTGGCTCAGTTGGGGCCCTGGATTCATATTTTCTCCTAAATATCTAGTCCAGGTTCACTGATAGTTCAGCAGATGAAACCTGATGATGTCAACTGGGCCGCTATGGCTGTTTAGCCCAAGGGCCAGCTATGCACATCCAAAAATGGATTTGGTTATTTCACTCGGCAGAACTCTGGCCAATACTCTCCCTAGAAAAACTTATACCCAATTTTCTGTGGACATTTCAATGAGTTTTGACAAATGTGTATTTTTGTGTAACAATCACCCATTATCAAGAGCTAGAATGTTTCCATCACTATACCATTAAATATGATGTTAAAGGGTTTTCGTAGATGTTCTTCATTAGGTTTAAAAAAGTCTCTTCTAGTCCTAGTTGGCTGAGAGATTTTATGAATAATGGGTGCTGGATTTTGTCAGATGCTACTTCTGAAATTAGTGACGTGATCATATGTTTTTTTAGTATATTCATATAATAAAATATTAATGCACTGATTGTTTTTTTCATTGTTAAATCAACTTTGCATTCCTATGATCAATCCTGCTTGGTTGTAATGTATTATCCTTTTCATATATTATTGGGTTCATTTGCTAAATTTTATAAAAGAAGTTTTTCACATATAGTCATAAGAAATATAGGTTTGTAGCTTTCTTGTAATGTTGTTATTAGTTTTGGTAAAGTTGGTATTGTAGAATGAGTTGGGAAATATTCTCCCACCTTCAGTATTCTGGAAGAATTTATGAATAATTTGTTCTTTTGCTATTTTCTTAAGGTGGAGGCTGAGGTAAACAATTTGAGATATTTCTTTTTTATTACATACATTATTGCTATAAATTTCTAAGTACTGCTTTAAATTTATCCCATAAATATTGACTCACGTTTTTATTTTATTCAGTTCAAAACACATTTATCTTTCACTTTCTTCTGTGATGCATCGGTTACTCAGAAATATGTTTTTAGTTTCCTAACATTTGAAGATTTTCTAGAAATGACTAATTTAGTTCTCTTTGGTCAGAAAACATATTTTCTATTATTTGAATCCTTTAAAATTAATTGAGACTGTTTTGGCCTACAGTTTTGTATATCTTGACCTCCAGCTGCATCCACATTGTTCCAAAGGACATAATTTTATTTTGTTATGGCTACATAATATTCCATGATGTATATGTACCACCTTTTCTTTATCCAGTCCATTGTTGATGGACACCTAGGTTGACTCTGTGTCTTTGCTATTGTGAATGGTGCTGTGATGAATATACAAATGCATGTCTTTTTGGTAGAACAATTTATTTTTCTTTAGATATATACCTGGTAATGGGATTGCTGGCTGAAATTGTAGTTCTATTTTCAGTTCTTTGAGAAATTCCTAAACTGCTTTCCACAATGGCTGGACTAATTTACATTCCCACTAATAGTGTAGAAGCATTCCCTTTTCTCTGCAGCATTGCCAATGTCTATTACTTTTTGACTTTTTAATAATAACCATTCTGACTGGTGTAAGATGGTATTTCATTGTGGCTTTAATTTGCATTCATTTCTCTGATGATTAACGATGCGGAGCATTTTTAAATAGGTGTGCTGCTTGTATGTCTTCTTTTGAGAAGTGTCTGTTTATGTCTTTCCCTCACTTTTTATGTGATTGTTTTTTGCTTGTTCAACTATTTACATTCCTTAAAGACTCTGGATATTAGTCCTTTGTCAGACTCAAAGTTGTTTGTGAATATTTTCTCCCATTCTGTAGGTTGTCTGTTTATTCTGTTGATAGTTTCTTTGTCCTGAATTTCTTTAGTTTAATTAAGTCATATCAATTTTTGTTTTTGTCTTGACTGCTTTTGAGGACTTACTTGTAAATTCTTTGCCAAGGCCAATGTCCAGAAGGGTATTCCCTAAGTTTTCTTATACCCTAAGTTTTCTTGTAGGATTTTAACAGTTTTAGGCCTTACATTTAAGTCTTTAATCCATAATGAGTTAATTTTTGTATATGGTGATAGGGTTTCAGTTTCATTCTCCTGCATATATACATCTACCCCAGCACCATTTATTAAATGGAGAATGCTTTACCCATTTCTTATTTTTGTCAACTTAGTAGAAGATCAGTTGGCTGTAGGTGTGTAGCTTTGTTTCTGGATTCTCTATTCTTTTCGATTGGTCTGTGTGTCTGTTTTGTACCAGGACCATGATGTTTTGGGTACTGTAGCCTTGTAGTATAGTTTGAATTCAGGTAACATGATGCCTCCTGCTTTGTTATTTTTGCTTAGGATTGCTTAGAACTGATAAATGAGTAAGGTTTCAGGACACAAAATTAATGTAAAAGAATCAATAGCATATCTATATACACCAATATACTCTTAATATGCTCTCAAGCTGAGAACCAAATCAAGACCATAATCCCATTCACAATAGAAAAAAGAAAAAAAGACCTAGGAATACAGCTAACCAAGGAAGTGAAAGATCACTACAAGGAGAATTACAAAATACTGCTGAAAGAAATCATACTTGACACAAATGGAAAAACATTCCATGTTCGTGGATTGGAAGAATCAATATCATTAAAATAGCCATACCATCCAAAAAAATCTACAGATTGTAAATGCTATTTCTATCACTCTATCAATGTCATTTGTCACAGAATTAGAAAAAAACTATTCTAAAATTCATATGGAACTAGAAAAGAGCTCACTACATTTTTTGATGTTTGATGCTGACAGCTCTTAAGCCCCACCTCTCTTTCTCTTCTGCCCCACATGTCGGCAAGTAATAAGAAGACCTAGCTGTGCCCTTCTTTATTGCCACATAAGCCCCTTCTGCATGTTTGGGAACCCTCATCCCAGCCCCACCATCTAACTACCATAAAAATTCCAAGCCAGTCTTTCTTCCTCATTTCTCAAGTCATTTTTTGACCAGCTTGGGAGGTCTTTCATGTTCTCCAAGAAAGCCTTATTATGTAATAATTCTTTTCATGCCCTCTTGGTATGTATTTAGTATCATCAGCCTCAACATTCAAGTCAAATTTTAGATAAGAGTTCATCCTGACTGTGTGGAATGAACACAGAAAGCATGGTGTTTAGACAATGACTAGGGGTCTCTCTTATCTTGTTTTAGCTTATTAATAGGCTTTGCCACTTGATAGCAACTATGTACTTTGAGCTGCTGCCAGCTTGTTAGCTGGCTCTTTGAACTGTGCTGCTTTGTACTGCATTTGATGAGTTTTATTGAGCTTCTGTCACTGATTTAACTGGCCTAAGGGCCTAAGTCAGAATTTGTGGTACTTTTTTAAGTATTTAATTGGCTTTTAGGAAGGGAGGACAGGCCTGGGGCCCTCCTTAACGTATCACTGTGTAATGTGTCTCTGCCTGAACCTATCTGTGCATCTTGGCTTGAATCATTTGTCTCGATTCCGACATAAGCCATGAGTCACACTAGACTTGAGGGAAGCATTCTTACCTTGTGACCAACCAATTGCTTGGATGTCTCAACTGGGCATTCGCCTTCATTCTGTAGATCTCTTGGGAAAGACCCCACCTTGTATGATATATGGCCCATTTGTGGTCACTTGTATAGAGGAAAGGCAGTCAGTATTTGTAGGGAAACCATTATATGAAGATTCGTATTGGTGATGTTCACAATTCTAAAAAGCAGTTAGTTTCATTGCCATAGTTCCATTGCCAGGAAGACCGTAGCTCTGACAATACTGATTTAAGGAGGGAAAAATGTATAAATATGAACATGGTAGAGAGATCTCCCTCGAAGTATATAAATAACAAAAAGAGGGAGGAGGAGGCCAAAAAGAAAGAAAGAAGAGAGGCTAGTTACTCATGTGTAGAACCTAAAAAAATCAGTCTCATAGAAGTGGAGACTATGATGATGGTTACCGGAGGCTAAGTAGTTAGTGGGGAGGGGTTAATGGGGAGATGTTGGTGAAGGGATATCTAATTACAGTTAGATAGAAGTAATACATTTCAAGAGATCTATTGTATAGCAGTTAATGATACATGGTATTCTTGAGAAATGTAAAAAGAGTAGATGTTACGTGTTCTTACCAGAAAAATGATGACTATTCTTAATTAACTAAACTTGACCATGTCACAGTATATATATGCTTCAAAACATCATGTTATATACAATAAAAAAATAAATATCTGCCTGTTTAAAAATAAAAATTATTTTTAAAAAACTCAAATTTGCACTAAAAAATGCTAGATTTGTCTTATAAAAGAAGCATTTGCAAAGTTAAAAAAGAGGAGGGCCTTATATTGAATATTAATCCATGTGTATTAACATAATAACCTCATTGGAATATGGCATTTATTCAACTAGCTGGAATTAATACAAGTTTGTATGAAGTTTTTAAAAAGGGGGAAAAAAAAGCCAGAGGCAAGGGGAAGAAACAAAAAACTGAAAGAGGTCTACAATTTGACCCAATTGGACAAAATTTACTAACAAAATTTATTCAACAAAAAGATTAAAAGAGGTCTAGTTGCTTCTATGCCTCTGCAACATAGGTTCTGAATTAACTTTAACATCTCCTGAAATGTACAAATTGGCAAACTTTCATGGCCTAGTTCTGAATTAACCTTAACATCTGCTGAAATGTACAAATTGGCAAATTTTCATGGCCTTACGTCAATATTGGGGCTCAACTTACATTTATAAATTATACCAATCTCACTATATTTAAATTTAAATTTAAACTAAATTTAGGAGCGCTCCTAAATATAAAATAAAGGATATATATATATGTTTCATCTTAACCATAGGAGCCATTGTTCTACTCAAATTCCCCATAGCACCTATTGCCCTAAAATTCTCATTTTAATGGGCATGGATGCTCTGACCCAATAAATAATGAATTAAAAGAAATCTTTGGCATTTATGAATTGGTTTGACAAAATAGGACCCATAGTCCATCCATTCAGCTAAAATAGTTAATACAGTCCAGTGTAAATTAAAATAGGGCCTTCAAAGATTGAAACTTGTGATATGAGACCTAGTTAAAGAAGGGGTGACTATCTCATTTCTCCACTTAATAGTCCAATTTGTACTGTTATTAAACTTGGAAAGAATGCATGATGCCTCACAGTAGATTCCTCAAAACTTAATACTGTAGTCCCATCCATTAAGGCCTCCTAGCCAATGTTACCGAAGTTACTGACTCCATTCAATCAGCAGTTGATAAATACTTTACTACTATACATTTGGCTAATATATTCTGCACCATGCCTATTTCAACAGCCTCTCAGCCAGTTTGCCTTCATCTCTGAAGGGACACTGCCATCACACACAATCTTTGCAGACAAAATCATTTTTGAAATTATTTTTTATATCTATTTTATTGCACTTTAGGTTCTGGGGTACATGTACAAAACATGCAGGATTGTTGCATAGGTATATACATGGCAATGTGGTTTGCTGCCTCCATCCTCCCATTACCTATATCTGGCATTTCTCCCCATGGTATCCCTCCCCAACCTCCTTATTCCCCACTGTCCCTCCCCTACTACCCCCAACAGACCCCAGTATGTGATGCTCCCCTCCCTGTGTCCATGTGTTATCATTGTTCAACACACGCCTAATGAGTGAGAACATGTGGTGTTTGTTTTTCTGTTCTTGTGTCAGTTTGCTGAGAATGATGGTTTCCAGATTCATCCATGTCCCTACAAAGAACACTCATCCTTTTTTATGGCTGCATAGTATTCCATTGTGTATATGTGCCACATTTTCCTTGTCCAGTCTATCATCAGTGGGCCTTTGGGTTGGTTCGAGGTCTTTGCTATTGTAAACAGTGCTGCAATGAACATATGTGTGCATTTGTCTTTATAATAGAATGATTTATAATTCTTTGGATTTATACCCAGTAATGGGATTGCTGGGTCAAATGGAATTTCTATCTCTAGGTCCTTGAGGAATCGCCACACTGTCTTCCACAATGGTTGAACTAATTTACACTCCCACCAATGGTGTAAAAGTGTTCCTGTTTCTCTACATACTCTCCAGCATCTGTTGTCTCCAGATTTTTTAATGATCACCATCTAACTGGCATGTGATGGTATCTCAATGTGGTTTTGATTTGCATTTCTCTAATGACCAGTGATGATGAGCATGCTTTCATATGTTTGTTAGCCTCATAAATATCTTCTTTTGAAAAGTGTCTGTTCATGTCCTTTGCCCACTTTTGAATGGGGTTGTTTGTTTTTTGTAAATCTGTTTTAGTTCTTTGTAGATTCTGGATATTAGCCCTTTGTCAGAAGGGTAGATTGCAAAAATTTTTTCCCATTCTGTTGGTTGCTGGTTCATTCTAATGATTGTTTCTTTAGCTGTACAGAAGTTCTGGAGTTTAATTCAATCCTATTTGTCTATTTTGGCTTTTGTTGCCAATGCTTTTGGTGTTTTGGTCATGAAGTCCTTGCCTCTGCCAATGTCCTGAATGCTACTGCCTAGGTTTTCTTCTAGGGCTTTTATGGTGTTAGGCCTTATGTTTAAGTTTTTTATCCATCTGGAGTTAATTTTAGTATAAGGTGTCAGAAAGGGGTCCACTTTCAGCTTTCTGTATATGGCTAGCCAGTTTTCCCAAAACCATGTATTAAACAGGGAGTCCTTTCCCCATTGCTTGTTTTTGTCAGATTTGTCAAAGATCACATGGTTGTAGATGTGTGGTGTTGCCTCTGACACTTCTGTTCTGTTCCATTGGTCTATATCTCTGTTTTGGTACCAGTACCATGCTGTTTTGATTACTGTAGCCTTGTAGTATAGTTTGAAGTCAGGTAGCGTGATGCCTCCAGCTTTGTTCTTCTTCTTTTTTTTTTTTATTGCATTTTAGGTTTTGGGGTACATGTGAAGAACATGCAAGATTGTTGCATAGGTACACACATGGCAGTGTGATTTGCTGCCTTCCTCCCTATCACCTATATCTGGCATTTCTCCCCATGCTATCTCTCCCC